>BQNB010000861.1:0-154200 GCA_026074375.1 Tanacetum coccineum | reverse complement strand
ATGCTCCACTAACTCAAAATTTGAAAACTTACCATGCATGTAAAGGAAAATGACAACTTTGTTGGCTAGTGACTTGAATGCGTACCATTTCTTACATACTTAGACTATTATTGGTGAGCCAAGACCAAGCTATGAGCTAAACTTGGATCCAAAGTTGGCTTGAACTCCCCCCCTCCTTGTGGCTAGCTTCGCCCGAACACAAGACCACACACACTCTTGGTATGTGTTGGTCACATGTGTGCATCTATGATACCACCAACCCCTAATTAAGCCTATAAATACCACACTAACTCATCACCTAGGGTTACACTTACATTTCATAAGCCATAAAACTTTCTCATCTCTCTTTTCTCCTCTTCTTTGTTCACGGCACAACTACACCCAACTAGGGTTTCATTTTCTTTGATCCTACTCCCAATTCAAGTAATCCAAGATCATTCCCAAGAGTTTCTAAGGTAGATCCAAGTGTAGGTTCATTGATTTTCAAAGGTTTCTCAAGATTCAAGAGTTAGGGTTTTGAAATTATACTTGGGTTTTCAAGATCTACTATTTTTTTTCAAGCATCTACTTGTGTTCCTATTCTTGTTGATCATCTTTTGTAAGCAAACCCTAACATACTTTATGTGATATACTTATTTTTTTTTATATAGTGGAAGATCCATACATCACATATGTTGTGTTTTTCATTTGAAAGATTTTAAAACAAGATTTCTTGAATAATGATATACTACTTTAGTTTCCTTAAGTCAAATATTATGTTCTTGGCAAGATGAGAGTTGATGAGTGTTACAATAATAGAAATGAAGGGAGTAGGTTAGATTTAGGTGTGTTTTTGTGGTGGATTAGTTGTGAAGGAGATAGCTAGAGTAGCACTTTTGTGAGTTTGGATGGATTTGGGTTGGGTTTTTTGACAAAAGAGTTGATTGTCCCCTAAAATTTGTTTTGAGGTTTTGAGCGACCTAAAAATGTTTTCATTAGGCGTAAAAGTAGTTTTTGAAGAGCTTGTTTTGAATAGATAGTTTTTCACATATCGCACTTTAAAATCGGACTTAAAACGGCCAAGTTATAGCCAAATGAAACTTGAAACATTTTTCGGCAAAACCCAATGAATAGTGTGCTGATGTGAATAGTAAAAAGGGTATTCGGACACTTTCAGACATTTTTGGACTTTCTAAATACTAGCGAAACATATAGTAACACATATATATAGATTAGCATCATTTGAAGACATCATTTACATATTTAAGGAAAAGTGATAAAGTTAATAAAGATAGTAAGTTTGGTAAAATTTAGCGGATCAGACTTGGAAGTTAAGCGATTATGGTTAGTTAGCGCATTTGATTATATGGAAACTTAACAAATATAGGGGCCGGTATTAACGTCTTGAAACTAAAAACTTTCCCAAAATAGAAACTTTCTAAAAGTAGTAATTTTTGAATGAACGCCAAGACTTGACGAAAAACTCTATAATTTTATTTAGTCATACTTTATTAAACAAACTAAAGCACAAACACACATGGATGTCTTTGGTAGTGAACATATTGTACAATTCTTGGCATGCTTTCTGTATTTCTGAGACGCGTCGTTTATCTAGGTCGCGTGTAGGACCCTTCGGCTTTATTTCTCCCTCGTTGATTATCGATTCACCACTTGCTTAAGGTAATTTCATAGCCCCACGTTTTACCTATTTTCAAATGCTTTATACTTTGGGGTGAGAAACATTGTTTGCTTTTAAAATTGGACACAAGTTCTCAACGTGAGTTTTACATGTTTATGTGTTGCCTAAGTTGCTTACAAACCACTATTGCCCGAACTATCATGAACCGTTAGTCACCTATGACCAATTGGATTGGTTAAGTGAGCGCGAATGCGTAAATAGATCTATTGGGACTAATTATCCCTATCTGCTTTGGTTCTACTTAACGAAGAACAAACGGATATATATCATGTCGATTGTGCGTTGTGTTGGTCTTTGGTTTGGGACACCAGTTAAGGGCAGGAATACTATGTGGCATGATATGATATTCCATGTTTTATTAGCATCGGTGTCATGAGCTTAGCGTAACAGTAAATACTTTTATGTGATGTTGTATCTATTATAGTAGTCGCATGCGTTTTGAAATCTTGTGGTCCACTCTTGTATTAACTTAAACTTATGAATTCACCAACATTATGTTGACGTTTTAAACATGTTTTCTCAGGTGCTTAGCTTAGCTTGATTCTTGATGCTAAATGGAGTCTATGTGCTATGAGACTTCGCCAATTTCAAGACTTATCTATTTATATACTCGTTGTCATTATCAAACTTTGTTATGCTTCCGCTACATTTAACTCTCTTATGACTAGTTGTAAAACTTAAATTTATTTTCTTTATTCAACGAGTATAACTATTTTTCAAACGTTCATGATTAGTGGTCGTTCTTTATTGCTTTGTTTTCGGATTGTTATGACGTCACGCCCTCGGACACGTATTTTGTTCAGGCCCCGTCTGGGGGTGTGACAATTTTTATGCAAAGTATGAACCTGATATTAAAATAGTACGTTTCAAGACGGTTTCGAATATATAAAAAACTTAAAAAACAGAGTTATAGCGAACGAGATATGAATTTTACAAGATTTCAGTATTTAAATTTATATAAAAGTGTTTTTATATAAAACAGTTTATATTTACTGTTTCTGCTCAGACTTTTATACAGTTTATAAACATAAAATTTTGATAGATCATCTCGACACGATTCCAAATATATAATGAACTTGAAAAACGAATTTAAAATGAGAAAGTTATGAATTTTTAAAGATGTCAAAACTATATATTATTTTCACAACTTTATAAAACTGTGAAAAACTGCGAGAAACTGTGAACTTTGAAATCCGTCATTTTGAAGGCTTTCGGGTCCGATTCGGCTAAAGTGTAAAACTACAAACTTGTTCGGAATGACGTTTTACTAATATCATCAAGTTTTCGAAGACTAGAAGTGTATAGATATTTAACTAGAAATTATAAAAGCTAGTTAACTTTTATAAATAATATTCTGCACTTTTATAAAAATACATAAAGCTGTTAGAAATATAAAATAAGGTTTACAAGTGTTTTCGGGTCCGTTTGGGCTAGGGGTGAGCAGAAAAAACCGAAACCAACTCAAAAACCGAAAAAACCGATCGAAACTAGAAACCGATGGTTCGGTTTTTACTTTTCTAAAAACCAAAAAATTTCGGTTCGGTTTCGGTTTTCGTCTAGAAACCGAACCGAACCGTTTTATAATAATATATAATTAATATAATATAAATAAATAATTAATAAATCTAATTTTTAAATTCATATTTATTTTGTGGGTGGAATTATAATATATATATATATATATATATATATATTATTTACTTATTATATATATATATATATATTTATATACTATATATTTATATATATATATATATATATATATATATATATCTTAGTGTTTATATATGTGTTTGTCATTTACGTGTGTTTACTTGACAATATATCGTTTAAATATATGACAATGATCATACTATGTGTATTTTCACTTTGACTGTGTGTGGCTCATTTATTGGTGTATAATTGTAGATGTTTTGGTAAAACATTATTTTGGCTCATATTGACAAACAATCTAAAAAAAATAACCAATTTTTACGTAAATACAGTCTTTTTTAATATAAATTAGCCCACACCCAAATATAACCGGTTTGAAACCGAAATAACCAAAGAAAGTTTTCGACTTATATAAGCTTATTGTCTTGATAAACTTATATAAGCCGGAAAGTTTTCAAATCAGCAACAAAAATTAAGCTTATGAAAAAATAAGCCGCAAAACAAAATAAGTTATAAGCATGCTGTATAAGCCAAAACACGGACACAAAAACCCATTAATTTTTTTGTGTATGTTCCAAGAGGATGTATTAGGATGAGATATTGGTTGAAGTGTTTCTTGTGGTGTGATGTTTGCTTAAAAGGGGGCTTATTAAGAGCTTTTGAGCTTCCATATAAATCGGTTAGGAAGATGAAGTTCATGAAACCGAATAGTTAAAGAGGCTTATTCAATGTATAATCAATTCAAGGGGATGGGATACAATTCAGTGTATAATCAATTCAATGGGATATGCCAATTCTCGGTTCTTTTGCATAAACAGCCAGACATATTGAATGTGAGGGCAATTCTAGAGACTCAAGTGTAAATAGGGTCATAATGGGTTTGAGTCATAAACACTCCCTATTAAATTTAGGGGACTGAATCTTTTATAATAATAAGATAATATTTATACATGTTTTCAACTTTATAAATATTATTTTATAAAATAATTAAACTATTTATATAATATCATTATATAAACAATAAGAATATCTAATCAAGTGTTATTAACAAATAATCAATTATTGGACAAAGATAACATTTTTACGGATGCATATACTTGGACACTTATTTAACAAACACGATTTAAATAATGTTTCAACATTTATAAATTAAACAAAAACTATTAGGTGGTGATATAACTCTATGATTTATATTGTTGTATTTATTTCAAATACACTATACTCATACGGCCTATAATTAACTAGGTTGCATTCGGATTTCACGTGACGTTTCACTTATTTGGTTTTCTAGAATCAATACATTTCACTTGAGGTGAGTTTCATGGCCCCTATTTTACTTCTTTTTAACTATTTTGGGGGAGAATACACGCGTATTTATAAACTCGTTTACATACTTGATTTCATAACTTGTTTACATACTCGTTTTCATACTTATTTACATATCTCGAGGCGGGATACATTGCTCATTTCACAAAATGTCACAAGTACAACACTTTTCATTGATACAATAATTACGTTGCATGCCTAAGTAGCGATAACCCACATTGCTCATTATCATGAACTGTTAATTACATTGTGTAAGCACGAGTGTTATAAATAGATCTATTTGGGATTGACATTCCCGTTCGGGTGAGTAGCGCTCACTAGTTCGACGGATTGAACTAACGGACGTATACCATGTCGGATTTGGGATGTTACGGGTTAACATCTACACGGGGCATTCATTGTCATTAAATTGCATACATACATGTTGTAGCGTCAATTTCATGAGTTTAGTGCAGTCGTAATTACATTTTTTTTTGGTAAAAGGGAAACGACCCCGGTAAAATATATTAATCCCAAAAAAACCAGTTAAGAACAATGGAATGTTGCTGACTGTCACATTAACCTCAAGCTGAGCCTGAACCTCTAAAAGCAGATTGACAGCCCAATCCCTTAACTACTAACAAATACATAACCTATTACACCAATAGGAAAGAACCATCTAAAAGTACATGAACAAAACATGACAAACAAAGATTAACTTAAAACCATCTCCGAAAGCTTCCATTGCTTCAAGATAACCAGACCATCCCTCGACTTCTTGAAACGGCACATCATTAACTTAAATCTAACAGAAGAAATAATGCATTCAACAAGTTGATTCTCTGATCTGTTAACCTTCTTGAAAAGACGATAATTCCTTTCTTGCCAAATAAAGAACACAGTAGCCTCAACCACCAGTTTAGCAATAACACTTCTAGTAGTACGGCGATTTGCAAAAGGCAAAATGTCACTAACAATAGAGTCAATAGATGGACTCGAATTAGAAAGACCAGCCATAATCTTTACTCGATCCCAAATACTTTTTGACAAAGTACAATCAAAAAATAGATGCTCATGAGAATCCGGTTGCACGTCACATAAAAGGCAATTCGAAGCTAAACAACCCGAAATATCCCAACTACGAAGCATATCTTGCGTCATCAACCTTTACTTTATAATTAGCCAAAAATTAATTGCGTGTCTAGGAATGCAATTAGTGAACCAAATTACATGAAACCAATCAACTTTAGCAGCCATAGGACGAATAGAATTCCAAACTTCATTAACCGAAAAGGGAACAATGTTACCTGACCTGTTATGTCATTCCTGCTGATCACGAGGACCTACCAAACTAGGACTAGTAACCGAGAGAAGCGCAGGATATTTAGCAATTAAATCAGGAGGCCATACCAATGTACCCTCAAGAAGTAAGTCACTAACCTTGGAGTTAGACGTGAGACCTGCTCGGTATATGTCTCTAGACGAGATAAAACTAGCAAGAGGGCTAAGACTACACCAATTATCAAACCAAATCGATGTACATGACCCATCTCCAATCTTGAAGCAACAAAACTCCCGAATTAGAAGGCGAAGCTGAAGGATTTTACGCCATCCCCATGTCATATTGCCACGACAAGGAATATCCTAAAAATTTCGATCTCTAAGCTTGTATGTGTGAATCCATTGAACCCATAATGATTCCTTTCTCGTCAAGAGCTTCCAAATATGCGAAGACATAAGAGCATTATTAAAGACACCAAGCCTTTTAATGCCAAGACCCCCTTCAACTTTAGGGAGACAAACAACCTCCCAAGCAACTTTAGATCTACCTTTCCAAAGAAACCCACGCATAAGCTGCTCAATATCAAGTAAATTACATTTTGTGATATTGTATGTGTTATAATGTTATACACTTTGAAATCTTGTGGTCCACACTACTTTGTTAAACAAAACTGATTACTAAACATTTTTCATTATACTGTGGTGAAGCAGTAGACATTATACTCTATTGGTTCTACATTTATACTTATTTAATCCTATGAACTCACCAACTTTGTGTTGTCACTTTTATGCATGTATTTCTCAGGTGAATAAGATGCTTGGCCTACTTGATGTGCAATGGAGACTAAATTTTACAAGATTACATTCATTGATTTCTTCATACATTCAAACTAGCAAATCTCGTTGTATTATTTTAGTCTTACATTCTGATGCAAACTTTGGGACAAATGTTATTACATGGTCAGTTTTAATTAAATCAACGAGATTACTTTTCAAACGACTCATTTAGGGGTCGTTCTCTCATATCTTGTGCTGATGTATTATGAAGTAACACTTCCAGGCATTATTCCATTGAGACCCATTTTTGGGGTGTTACAAAAATCACTTCTTCATGTGAGAGTTGTAGTGGTCCTCATGACACTTGATATTGCATGGAAAATTCCGAGCAAGCTTTTGTTAATTATGCATCCTTGTGTAGCAACAAAGTAGGAGGTAAGTCGTTCACTACCAACCAAGGACCAAGAAACTTTAATGTAGCCACTAACGCTTGAAAGGATAGACCAAACTTTAATTGGGCACGAACTCAAAACTTCTCGAGTCCACAAGATGGCTCATTTTCCACATACTCTTCCAACATGCCAAACAGACCCTCAAACTATCAGACAAAACTTAAGAGGGTGTTGAATGCTTTTGATTCTCATCAAGAGAAAAGATTGACTAGCCTTAGGACCCAACTCAAGCAGCAACAAATGAAGTAATCAACAAATTCGACACACAATGGAAAGTTTTTTTAGAAAAATTTGACAATCCACACGGTCGTGATGTTTCAAAAGATCCCACGCCTCGCATAAATGCCGTTTACCATGCTCATCATGAGAATGGATCACCTCGAAACAAAGAAATTAAAAGCCCATCGAAATTACTCTCTCCAAAATACCAATCCCAATCATCTCTAAGAGAACAAAATAGGAGCTCCTCCTCCCCCAAGCGCGTCTATTTCATTAACACAATCACCATCATAAGAAAATAGGAAGAATCTAGAGATGAGGGTGCCATAGAAACCGACGCGACTAAGGACGATGATCATGACATAGTTGTTAAGGCAGAGGAAAAAGTAGAGGAAGGGATAGACGGCTCTAAACCAGAAATTGAAGAAGGCGAGTCACGGGACATAAAACGGAATGATTTGGATGATAGAGCGTATGGAGAAACAAAGGAAGTAAAAAAGGTTGAGAAGGAAAGAAAAGATTCAGATGAGGAAGTTGAGGAAGAACTCGAAGAAGAAGAAGAAGTAGAAGAGGACGACCCAGAATACTTTGACACCTTCCTCACCATAGAAGAGTTAAGTTATCACAAATGGCTTTTGAAAAATCCTCGACCTTCTTGGGTTAGTGCTAAGATAAGAACAGGAAATCTAAACAACATAAAAATTTCATACATGATTGGCTAATTTCTCAAGGAACAAGCTTATATTGATTTAGATTCACCAAATAATGTAATGTCTAAGCTTAATTAATGTTGGATCATGAGTGAAGGGTTAAATTCAAGAAGGAAACCGTCAAATCCTGATAAAATTAGTAACTCTGTAGGAAGAGTTAAAGGATTAAAGGTTTTTTTGGGGAATTTCACGTACGAATGTGATTTTGTTGTGTTAGAAGACACCACTAGTGTTATTGATCATTATCTAGGAAGTATGGTGTTGGGGAAGCCGTTTGTAGAAGCATCTAGACTCGTTTATGATAAAGGTAAAGGAACGGTCACGTTTGGAAAGGATAACGAAAGAATTACGTTTAAGATGCCTCATAAAATGGAAAGTTTCAAACACATAGACATAGAGAACTTAAAAATCGATAACTAGGAAAGAACCCATTATTCGAATAGCTTGAATTTAGGGCCTGCATGACCAAAGCTATCCAATGCCTTATGAAAATGAAAAATAGGATAAACGACAGAGGAGTCATGTAAGGAGTGTGACTCCGAGTATAGCTACAAGACTCGTTAAATAAACAAAAGCACTTTTTAGGAGGCAACCCAATCTTTTATTTTCCCGCATTTTAAGAGTATCGTGTGTTTTATTCTTTATTGTTTGTTTTATTATGTTTGATTTATTTGTAATCGTGCTTTGTTTTGTTTTTAACTTCGTCTTAATTATAATCAAAGGTATTTTGCATCAAATAAGTGTAGGAGAAATTATCCGGTTTAAAAGAACCTTTTCAAACATATTAAATAAATGGTTTAGATTAATTCGCATCTTGTGTGTCATATTTGTTAGAGTCGTATGTTTGTGCTAATAATTTTCGTGGTTTATGCAGTATTTTTCCAGGAAATAACTAATAGGAATTGCGTGCAGAAATTTTTTCCAGGAAAACGAATGTGAAATTTTCAGTGTCTGGAGACGGCGTCAGGATTTTTCCTGAAGACGTCGCATCTCCAAAACTATGAAAATTCAATTTTTTTTTGAAAAATTAATTTTGTATAATTTCCAGAATTTGTAATTTTCCTAAAACTTACAGGAAGCAACGATTTCATTAAGCACATTCATCCTATCTTTATTGCTTTTGTAATGTCATACCCCTAATTTCTTAAGTTGTATATCATTATCCCGTCGATTTTGTTGGAAACACGAAAAGTGTCGGTCACTTCCAAGTTGTAACAGGTCTTAGCTCGTAGTTAGTATCATGATTAGATTAGTAATCTAGTCCGGCCCAAGGCCCATGGGAGGCCCAACTATTCCCATGGCCGGCCCAAATAGAGTATAAATAGACCCTCTCCTAGTCTTGGAGAGGGTTGGTTGTTCCATTTTTCCATACACTTCATTAATACATTCATCCATTTTCCATCCAAGTTCTTTCTAACATCACAACCCACATCTCACTCTTGTTCTTGGTTTGATCTTAAGATTACTAGTATTCTTCAATTGGTATCAGAGCCATGGAGTGGTGTGTTTAGTTTTTGTGTTTGATTTGTGTTCAAAACCTTTACAAAGAGCAAATTAGTGATTCAAATTTTTTGGCTTAAAAACTTTAAAGTTTTTATTTTTATTGTTCCTATAGGGTTAGTAATACTAGTTGTACAAGAATTTTTGCTAAAAACCATTAAAAATCGTGTTTTTTTTTAGTTTTAAAAATTCGAGTAGTTTCTAGTTAGAACCGAACGAGTGTTCTCTAGTTAGAACCGAACGAGTGTTCTCTAGTTAGAACCGAACGAGTGTTCTCTAGTTAGAACCGAACGAGTGTTCTCTAGTCAGAACCGAACAAGTGTTTTTCACTAGTTAGAACTGAACAAGTTTCTTGTTAGGACCGAACGAATTGGACCGAACGAGAGGACCGAACAAGAGGACCGAACTAGTGAAAATAATTTAAGTTTAAACTTAACAAACTCAATTTTAAATTATACGGTTATTTCTTTGACTTGTAAAATCCCGTGAAACAAACACTTGTTTTCCCGGTTTTGTCAAGAATTGTAAAATCCCGTGTAGTTTTTATTTCAAGACTCAACAATCACGTATCAAACACAATTTCTTTCTACCACCGATCGATCAATTTGTAATCTTTTTTTATATCACAATGACAACTCCTTATGCTGATAATCACCGTCTTCTGGAGGAACAAAACAAACACCGATATGCTTGAGAAACACTTATATGATTCATGTAAAGCAGAATGGAACGTTATATGAGAAATAGACCACGATGGAAAGAATGATGTCTGCATCTGTTGAAAAAGGACCCACAATTGATTGGCCTTACAAGTCATCTGAGGATGGAGTATCAAGGCTAAAGGAATATGTTGAGCTAACTCCAGCTGAAGCCATTCAAGCAGATTGCGACATCAAAGCTATAAACATCATTCTCCAAGGCCTACCAACTGAAATCTATGCTCTTGTGAGTCAACATCGTGTGGCAAAAGATCTTTGGGAGAAGATTAAACTGCTGATGCAAGGAACGTCATTAACAAAACAAGAACGTGAGTGCAAGCTGTATGATGAATTCGATAATTACCGTTACCAGAAAGGAGAGACGTGACATGAGACACTGAGTTCACTCTGTTACTTAATGATATGAAAAAATTTACAAGATGCCATTGGAGCAGTTTTCAGGTTAACACCAATGTTTCTTAAACACTCTTCCTGAGTGAATGGAGCAAATTTGTTACTGATGTTTAAACTGGTCAAGGACGTGGCACACTACCAATTTGATCTCAGAACTTCATGCTCACCTGCAACAACATGAACGACATGCAAATGAAGTTCGTTTGATGCATGAACGCAACCCTGATCCTCTTGCTCTAGTTGCATCTCACCAATTAACTCAGCCAGCTTATCAATCTCATCTACACACTCACCCACAGTCTCTATCTCAACATCACGTTTTCACCATATCAGTCTTTCACAGTTTTGTTACAACCTCATCCAACCTCAACAATTCAACAACCAATCAATCAACAACTCTTCAATACTTATCCAACAAAGAGTATCAATCCACCATTCTCACCACAATGTTTATTCTCCACACCCATCTATCCCATAATTGGAATATGTCTCCCACAACCTATCAACAGCAACATCCTGAATTTTCCCAACCAACTCCAGTCTAGTTGTTCCAGTGGTTTCCAGAAGGGATGTTCCAATGACCGCAATTAATCACATGATGGTCATTCTTAACTGCTGTTACCACATCCCGGTATCCTACTACCCACAATCATCCTACAGGACTCGTCAAACCCTCGTCAACAAGCTACCATCTATGATGGAAAAGTGACATGCAACCTTTCAGGGGAGACAACTACTTATGCTGCTGAAAAACAAGGAAATACACACCAGGTGCAAAGGTAGCAACACAGGGAACACAATGGACTGTTTATTTGTTTTACAATTGCAAAGGGAGGTCCATATTGCCAAGCAGTGCACTAAGCCCACGAGGAAAAGGATGAAACAAATGGGTTTCAACGCTAAAGTGTTGTTGTATTAGAGCTCAAGCATGGACAAGCTTTAACAAAGAAGAAATTAGCATTTTGGCAGATCCAGACTTCCTGACATTCAAACCTCTCAACAGTCATCACCTCCCAAAGCTGCTTATCAACCGATGATCTGGATGCCTATGACTCTGATTGTGAGAACTCAATTCACCAAGATGCTCTCAGGCTAATCTCTTAAGGAATGGATCAGAAATGCACTCACGGAGGTACACAATCATGATAATCTGAACATTGACTTATTCAATCAAAGTGAGCAGATAATGACTCTTCTGACAGTCCAAATGATGTGAGTCCAGTTCAGATAACTGATATAAACCAGTGATAGCAATATCATTCTTATTCTCAGTATCGAGTGAAACCACAACAGGAAACGTCCAGAATTCTAACTCTTCTCTCACAAGATAATGTCCTGATATTGTCTAAGTGTTTGACCATTAAAATACCCAAGTGACGCATTCCCCACTGTGAATAAAGCAATTGACTACCGAGCTTGACAGATATAAAGAAGAGGTTACAGATTTTGAAAAGAAAACAAAAATGTTGAAAACAGTTTTTCCAGATCCAAATTGAACAGTTTGCCAAGATTGTACGTCTTAAAAAGCTAAATCTTTCGAACAAGTCAAGGAAAGGATTGTTTAATGAAAACATATTCTGAACTCAAAAATGAGTTGAAATTAAAAAAGCAAAATATCGATGAGAGAAATTGCTTTAGAAAAGGAAATTAAGCAACTGACAACATTCAGTTTTCAGAATCAGTCAATCTGCGCAAACTGTTCCATAATGATGACTAAAATCCAAAATTTGTATGATCATTCTCGAAACAAACTATCGGTTTGAAAAACCTTTCTGTCTGAGAGAAAGCTCAGGAGGTCAAAGCCAAAGCTGTATACGGAAATACCATTCTTAAAATGATAACTATTTTAGTGGTTCCTGATTCTGAAGAAACATTAGAGCTAAGTGAAAAGAGTCGTTTAATATATTCTTTTGAAAGAACAAGATCCATTGTTTTGAGAAACAGAAAAGTGAACACGAAACCCATCAATGATGCTATTCAGTAATAAATGATTTACTACAAATGATTTGTTCCGACAAATGATTATATAGTGAGCATTGCATATTGGAAACGACTTCGGTCCCAGCTTTAGACCCATCTCATTCTTCCACAACCGTCCATAGTTAAGTTTCAAAAGAACTTCCTACAAGTAAGTTGGTGAATACAAGCTTGAAAAAGCTTCAACGCCATCTACTGGCTTTGATCGAGGTTGTCAAAGAAAGAACCACTGCCACAGCTACACTGAGGCACATGGGGGGTTGAACATACAAAAGGCTGTTTACGAGAATGAAAAATCATTCCGTTTATAAAAGAATTAAAAGATATCCTTCAATAACTTCAACCAATCCTTGGTTGAAGACTGCCGATGTCAAAAAGTCTTTTATCAAATGGAACAGCAATCGAACAACATCGCTAGCGTCCAAAACTTTCAAAGTTAAAATGAAAGCAAGTTTTTGAGTGAAAATGAAGCGACTTTTGCACAAGCCATTGATAAGGAATATTGTAAAGACTGTTTGTGAATTTGTCGGTGAAAATGCAAGTGGTGAAACTGTGACTGAATGTCAAAAGTGTCTCGAACTCGAGACTGAGCTTGTCAAGAAAAAGGATTTTGTTGATAAAGAAACTTACGATAATCTTTGAAAATGTGTTTACAACTCTTGAAAAACATTGCAATAACTTTGGAAGCTGATTCTCAACTTAATCAAGAAATTTTTCAACAAGAAAACAGTGTTTTAAATCAAAATGCTCCGAGTTTTACTCAGTTATTCGAATTAAGTGAATTGAAAGCTCAGTCTCAAGCAAAAGACACAGTCATTGTCAAGTTGAAAGAGCAAATTAAGTCCTTAAGAGGAAATGTGGAGGATAACTCAGTCAAAATAGATATGGATGAAATAGAGACTCTTAACATTAAATTGGAACATAGAGTGACAAAACTTGTTGCTGAGAATGAGCATTTGAAACAGACTTATAAACAACTTTATGACTCGATTAAACCAAAACGTGTTCAATCAAAAGAACAATGTGATGCGTTAATCAAGCAAGTCAATATAAAGTCTGGGGAGATTTCTGATTTAAATGAAAAACTTCAGGAACAAGGTTTGGTCATAGCAGCCCTAAAAACGAATTAAGGAAACTTAAAGGAAAAGCGTTAGATAACAAGGAGACTGTGACCCACTCTGTTGATCCAAACATGACTAAGGATAACATGGAACCAATCACACCCAAATTGTTAAATAAAAGGACTGCTCACTCCTCGTATATTAAGCATACACAGGAAGAAGCTTTGGTCCTTAGGGAAGAAGCTTTCGAGATGAAATCATTCCGTTTATAAAAGAATTAAAAGATATCTTCAATAACTTCAATCAATACTTGGTTGAAGAACTTGCCGATGTCCAAAAAGTCTTTTATCAAATGGAACAGACTGTCGAACAACATCGCTTGGAGTCCAAAACTTTCAAAGTTAAAATAAATCAAGTTTTGAGTGAAAATGAACGACTCTTGGCATAAGCCATTGATAATGATATTGTAAAAACTGTTGTGAATTTGTCTGTGAAGTCAAAATGGACATGGATGAAATTGAGACTCTTAACATTGAATTGGAACATAGAGTGACAAAACTTGTTTATGAGAATGAGCATTTGAAACAGACTTATAAACAACTTTATGACTCAATTAAACCAAAACGTGTTTAATCAAAAGAACAATGTGATGCGTTAATACTAATCATGAAAATTTTCACTAGAAAAAAGTGTTTTTAAATCAAAATGCTCCAAGTTTTACCTCAGTTTGATTGAATTAAGTGATTGAGCGCTCGACTCAAGCAAAGACACAGCATTGTCAAGTTGAAAGAGCAAATTAAGTCCTTAAATGGAAATGTGATGATATTAGCATTCAAAAATGGACATGGATGAAATTGAGACTCTTAACATTGAATTGGAACATAGAGTGACAAAACTTGTTACTGAGAATGAGCATTTGAAACAGACTTATAAACAACTTTATGACTCGATTAAACCAAAACGTGTTCAATCAAAAGAACAATGTGATGCGTTAATTAAACAAGTCAATATAAAGTCTGGGGAAATTTCTGATTTAAATGCAAAACTTCAGGAACAAGGTTTGGTCATAGCAGCCCTAAAAAATGAGTTAAGGAAACTTAAAGGAAAAGCGTTAGATAAGGAGGCTACTGAGACCCACTCTGTTGATCCAAAAGTGTCTAAGGATAATATGGAACCAATCACGCCCAAATTGTTGAATAAAAGGACTGCTCACTCCTCGTATATTAAGCATACCCAGGAAGAAGCTTTGGTCCTTAGGGATATAGTCGAACATGTAAAAGCGAATTATCCTCAAGATTCACTTTTAGAGTCTGCCTTTAGGTATACCAAAGTCATTCAGGATTTGCTTTCACACATAAGTAGATCTTGCCCTAGCATCAACAATTTTGGTCCTCAATTAGTTGAGGTCACACCGAGGAAAAAGGACAAGAAAGTTAGGTTTGTCGAATCACTCACATCCACAGAAAACACAAAAACAGACTCGACTTCAAACATAGTTTCTAACAAGTGTGTGTTGCATTCTACAGGAGTAAGACTTTCTACTAGTGCTAGCGGATCACAGCCTTCAGGCAATACCAGGAATGATAGGATTCTGCAAACACCAAGTAGTAATTCGAAGAATAAAGTAGAAGCTCACCCTAGGAACGTTAAATCTAGTTTGAATAAAAGGAATGGTACTGTTAAAGTTAATGGATCTGCAATCTGTGTAGAATTCCGAATAGAAAACACGATAACTCTGATTATGTCAGTATTACCAGTGATGATTACATGTCTCTGATAATGTGTGTTTTCTTATATCTATGAAAGATGTGAATTTCGTGCTAAACCCTAAGAAAAGTAAATCTAGAGACGGAGTAATCTAAGAAGATATCTTGAAACCAACAGGAAAAGTGTTCACTCATATAGGAAATATTGGAGACCTACGCGGTCGGATCTTGAACTATAGTAGATATGCGTGCCCTTTACTAAAAGGATAACCACACTAATGAAGTGCCTTCTAGGAAACCAATTGTTCTAGAATCTGAATCACCCAAACCTGTGGTTAAATTGGTATACTCAAGGAAACCTAGGAAGAATAAGAATACTGAGTTCGTTAGCAAAACGAAGGTTATAAAACCAATGTCTGCTAACAAACAGGATCCCAGTAAATCCCGGGGATCTACAAAAACCAATATTCCATCTACTTCTCTCAATGAATGCAGGTTGTCCAAATCGTCCTCTGGTATTTGGTACCCTTCCGGATTGCTCTAAGCACATTACCTGAGATCGCTCTCATCTCACCAATTCCCATCAGTAAATTCCTTAGGTAACAATCAAATTCGGAATGATGAAGTTGTCAAAGATAATGGGTTATGGGACTATCAATTGGGAATTGAACTATTTTAAGGGTTATTACGTGAAGACTTGGGCATAAGCTATTTTTCTGTGGGACAATTCTGTGATTCTAATCTTGAAGTGGCTTTTCGTCAACTACACATGCTTCATCGCAATCTATAAGGTGATGATTTATTTACGGGATCTCGAGGGATGAACTTATACACTCTCACATGTGGAATATGATGGAATCCCTCTCCCATTGTGTATTGTCCAAAGGCTCAAAAACCAACGTCCTGGTTATGGCATCGTACCGTCTAACTCACTTGAAACTTAGTGTGCAATTAATCATCTTGCAAGACATGACCTTGTACAGGTCTCCCAAAGTCGAATTTTTGAAAAGGCTCCCTTATGTTCTGCATGGCATAGGCCAAAAGTTTCAAAGAAACCCCACACACCCAAATCTGAGGACACCAATCAAGAAAAACTCTATCTGTTGCATTATAGGCCCTGTGTGGGCCAATGTGTGTCGCGAGTGTCAATGGAAAGAAGTACATCCTCGTTATTGTCAACGACTACTCTCGATTTACATGGGTAAAATGTTTGCGATCAAAAGATGAGGCTCCAGCTTTTATTATCAACTTTTTGAAGATGATCCAAGTACGGCTTAAGGAAACCGTTCGTCGCATCAGAACAAATAATGGAACTGAGTTTGTTAATCAGACATTGCGTGAATATTATGAGAAGGTTGGCATCTCTCATGAAACATCCGTTGCACGCTCTCCACAGCAAAACGGTGTTGTTGAAAGACGAAATCGTACGCTAATTAAAGCAGCCCGCACTATGTTAATTTATGCAAAAGCTCCTTTATTTCTATGGGCCGAAGCGGTTGCCACAGCCTGTTATACCCAAAATCGTTCCATGATACGTCGTCGTCACGGTAAAACACCATACGAGCTTTTACACGACAAACCTCCTGATCTATCGTATCTACATGTGTTTGGTGCACTCTGCTACCCAACGAATGATAGCGAGAATTTGGGCAAGTTACAACCGAAGGCTGACATTGGTATTTTCATTGGATATGCACCCACGAAGAAAGCATTCCGGATTTACAACAGACGTACCAGACGAATAATTGAAACCATTCATGTTGATTTTGATAAGCTACCGCTGGAAAATTTGGCTACTGAACATAGCAGTTCAGGAACCGCACATCAAGAATATGACCTCCTGTAACAAACATTCCGACTCATGCCAAACCCCCTTCTACAACACCATTGTACCACCTTCAAGATCTGACTGGATTTGTTGTTTCACCAATGTTTGATGAGTCACTTAACCCCCACCTTAATGTTGAATTACAAGCACCAAAAAGTCATTGCTCCTATTTCTGTAGCAGTTGCAACCATAACATGCTGTATCAACTGCTTACCTTCCTCACTAAGTTGATCAAGGATGCACCAACACCAAGTAACTCCATACAACACCAAAAACTCAAACACCTAATATTTCTTCATGATGTGTTGAAGAAGACACTAATGATATTGAAGTTGCACATATGGGTAATGATCCGTACTTTGGTATTCCAATTCCAGAAGTTCCTTCTGATCAATCCTCATCATCGGATGTTATTCATACAATTGTGCCTCCCGATCACCAAGTTTCTGAACACAATTAGCAAATGGACTAAGGATCACCCACTGAGAATAAACGGTGCTCTCGACAGACCAGTTTCCCACGACACAACTCCATGAACAAGCCCTTATTCTGCTACTTGATGCTTTTCTCACACAGTCTACCTAAAGAACTACAATGACGCATTAACTCCAAGCATGTTGTGATTGAAAAGCTATGGCAAGAGGAACATCATGAATTTAAATGTCTGGAGGTTTGGGAACTTTGTATCCCCACCTATAAAGCATTTGTCAACTCTCTTAAGTGGATCTATAAGGTTTAGCTTGATGCGTTAGGAGGCATTCTGAAAAACAAAGTCGTGGTCGCTCGTGGTTACGCCAAGAGGAGGGAATTGATTTCGAAGAGTCATTCGCTCCGGTTGCAAGATTAGAGGCTATACGAATTTTTCTAGCGTTTGCTGCTCATATGAACATGGTCATCTATCAAATGGATGTGAAGACTGCGTTTCTGAATGGTAATCTGCGAGAAGAAGTTTATGTTAGCCAACCGGACGGATTTGTGGATCCAGACAAACCTAACTACGTCTACAAGCTTAAGAAAGCTCTTTATGGGTTGAAACAAGCTCCACGTGCGTGGTATGATATGTTGTCTTCATTCCTGATATCCAATGACTTCTCAAAAGGCTCAGTGGATCCTACTCTGTTCATCCGTAGAGAAGGCAAGGAACTTCTACTGGTACAAATCTATGTCGATGATATTATCTTTGCTGCATCTACTCCTGAACTTTGTGATCTATTCGCTAAAATAATGTGTTCAAAATTCAAGATGTCGATGATGGGAAAAATCTCATTTTTCTTAGGACACTACAAGATTTCCTCAAATTCCCAGAGCATTTCATAAACCAATCTAAATATGCTCTTGAATCACTAAAGAAATATGGCTATGAATCTTGTGACCCAGTGGATACTCCCATGGTGGAGAAGTCCAAACTGGATGAAGATAAAGATGGGAAAGCTGTCGATCCATCACACTATCGTGGTATGATTGGCACCCTCCTTTATCTTACAGCCAGTAGACCTGACCTACAATTTGCTATATGCATGTGTGCCCGGTATCAGGCTCGGCCTACCGAAAAGCACCTAAATGCAGTAAAAAGGATCTTTCGGTATCTAAAAGGAACCGTACATCGGGGTCTTTGGTATCCGAAGGATTCTTCCTTTGCACTAACAGCATTTGCAGATGCGGATCATGCTGGTTGTCAAGATACACGCCGTAGTACATCTGGCAGTATACAACTTTTGGGTGATAGACTTGTAAGCTGGTCGTCTAAAAGGCAGAAAAGCGCTGCGATATCCAGTACGGAAGCTGAATATATTGCTTTGTCCGGTTGTTGTGCTCAAGTCCTTTGGATGAGATCACAACTTACCGACTATGGCTTTGGATTCAATAAAATTCCAATGTACTGTGATAACAAAAGCGCTATTGCCTTATGCTGCAACAACGTTCAACATTCCAGATCCAAGCATATAGACATCAGGTTTCACTTCATCAAGGAGCATGTTGAGAATGGTGTGATCGAACTTTACTTTGTCAATACGGAATATCAATTGGCGGACATCTTCACTAAAGCTCTTGGCCGAGAAAGAATTGAATTTCTTATCAACAAGCTGGGAATGCGGAGTTTTACGCCGGATACTCTGAAACAATTGGCAGATGAAGTTGATGAATAGTGGTGGTACCTATTCAAATATCCTGTATAATAAGTAAATACTTAAAATCATAAAAACACAAAAAGATTTTTATTTTCATTTTTATTTTTATAAAATTTTATAAAAACAAAGAGAAAAATATAAAATCAGAAAAACCAAAAAGATTTTCTTTTATATAAACTTTTCAAAAACAAAATACAAAATTAAAAAATGAGAAAAATTCAAAAAGAAGTTTTACAATGGCATGTCTTCTGAAATCGATAACATTTACGGTCTTAGAAATGTCATTTAACAATGATACAAGCCTGTAAATGAAGTTCGAGCAGAAGTTTCAAATGTTTTCAAAACATGCCAAATGGCTTGCTATTATTTCAGATAGCAACCCGGTCATCATCTTAAAGGCAAGTATTTCAAAAAGAAAACTTGGCCTCTCAACGGGAATTTATTCTCGGGCATGGTCTACTTTATGACCATGCAAAGGCTTGTGATTACTTTGCATCACAACCCGTGCTTCCTATATCCATAAGTGTACGTTTCAGTGCATCTATGTGAATAAATAAGAGAAATCTTATTTATCTTGGTGTTTGTTGTTTTGTCACATACAAAATCATTCCATCATCTGAAAATAATTTTCAAGATACATTTGACTTCTCAAACAATGTCTACAGCTCTTTAAATAGAAAACGGGTCATTGTTTGAGGGGGAGAGAATGTCAAATTTCTTTGTCATGATCAAATGAGCTGTAAAAAGGGAAAAAGATTTTCAAACGATAACGTAATATCTCATGATAGAAAGTTAATTAAGTTTAACTCGATTGTGCTTTATGTGTTACTTGTTTTATGCCTTTAGGGTGTAGTTTTGCTAAATTATGTCTATAGGTATGAGAGTATAAAACATTAAGGACCAAGTGTGCTATTTGTTTAACTTGAATATACCTTATAAAACATAATTTGTAAGATTAATAAGTAGTGTTAAGATGAGGGGCCAAATGTGTCAAAGTTAAAATTGGTTTTTAACACTAACACCCCCCACCCGTCCCCTTCACTGTTCACATACTCAAAACACACACTCAAACACACTCAAACACACACACGAACACTTTTCACTCGATTCACATCAATCAAGCTCACTCACTCCATTTCATCTCGAAGGTATACCTGAAATCTTGATTTTCCTCACCTAATCAACTCGAATCCTAAAGGAATTAAACGATTTCACCGCATTTGATTGAAGTTGCCCTAATTATAAAATTAGGGTTCTTAAAATCAAACTTGGTTAAATCCTTAAATTGATTGAGGGCTTTTGTTGTATTAGGTGTGATATATGTATAGGCTAGTCGAGTTTTATTATTCGTTGAGATTTAATCCTGTTCTTGATTGTTTTGTGCTCGTTTGAATAGATAAATGCATAAATATTAACTGTTTGTGTGTGAAATTGTTATATCGTGATTCAATGGATATGCTAGAATAAAGTTAGCTGTTAGAGTCGATCTAGCACAAACTTAAGAAACCAAAACTTGTATGAATCGAACGAGTATAACCCATATGGACCGAACGAGTAATTTGTTGTGAATCGAACGAGTGGCCAAATGTGAGGACCGAACGAATGAGTGCTAGAAGGACCGAACGAGTAAATCATGATGAGGACCGAACGAGTGTGTCCTAATGAGGACCGAACGAGAGTGTCCTAATGAGGACCGAACGAGAGTGTCCTAATGAGGACCGAACGAGTGAATCTAGTATGGATCGAACGAGTGAATGTTTATTGAGGACCGAACGAGTGGATCAGGTATGAATCGAACGAGTGACTCATTGAAAGGACCGAACGAGCGACTATTTGACTGGACCGAACGAGTGACTTAGTAAGGACCGAACGAGCAACTCAAAGTAAGGACCGAACGAGCAACTCATAGTAAGGACCGAACGAGTGAATCCTTGTAAGGACCGAACGAGAGAAAGAAAGTGAGAACCGAACGAGAGACAATTAGTGAGGACCGAACTACTGAAGGATTATATGGACCGAACGAGTGTCATTAAGTGAAAACCAATCAAGGTGTTTCTTTGAGGACCGAACGAGTGAAGTTATCAACACTTACCAATTTTTTGACATAACACACTTAAGATCAGATTTTTTTTCTAACTAAGATTAAATTTAACAAATCTCTTAGTTTAAAATAGATAGTAAAAGCTTGACAAAACCAAGGTTAACTACATTCAACTTAATTGTTAGGATATGGCAAGACCTGACGGGGGTGACCTCGGCTACTACAAAGGACATATGATTTATCATATGTTGTTCTCATCTTAAAAAGGTCAATCCTCATAAATACACTTATCCTGTGAATATGTTCATTATTAGTGTAGATTTTTTTTGGTGAACAATAAGGTGTGCTCGAGTACAATTTTTTCAAGAATTTCTTAGTAAATTCAAAATTTTTAAATAATTGTACTCCAGCATCATCTTATAATCCCTCAAAATTGAGGGGGAGCAATATAATGTTCCAATCTGCTGGAATATCTCAGTTTGTCCCCCGACGGTTAATCAATTGATATCCAAAAGATCAAGGGATTGAACATTTTGGATAAGGGGGAGAATATGTGATTCACCTGGATCTTAATGTATACTGACAGAAGTGATCATATAATGGACTCAATGCACTTCCACACCTAGCATGTACTATTTTACATGCACATGTTAAGGGGGTGCTTTTAGTGATAAGAAAAACTCTCAAAGTGTAAATCTTTTGATATTTATATCAAACACTTTGATTGAAGTTTTATCAAATGTTTTTGGAAGGATTGTGATTAATAACCCAAAAGACCGACCATTTTCTTAATTTTATGAAGTTATAAGGCTGTTAGGCTTAGGTTTTCGTGATCCCATGATCCATCCAGAACCAGGAATCTAACCCAGGGGATATCCACTAGTTATGTAGAAGTCCTTAAGTATGATTAAAAAGGAGAAAATTGAGAATTGGAAATAATGTCCAACATGAGGATGGAGCTAAACACTGAACAAACCCAAACAAGGTGTTAGTTATGAGTCTCGGTATGCATAGAAGGGGTATTGAAGAATGAAAAGAAATGTAAGGATTAAAGGTGAAATTAAAGAAAGCCCTCCATAAGCACTTAGACAATACCGGGTCAATACATATGCTTTCAGAAACACTCAGGTGTTTGTCTGACAAGTGAAGACTCATGGACCCAGTGACGCGAATGCACAAACCCCTCCCCAGCTACTCAAGAGTCGAAAGACTTTGTTTCTAAACTCTCAGAGATACACTCAGTTCTATCGACTCTCTCACTCCGAGTTAGTTGATATTTGAAAAGGCGGCACTCACTCCAGCCTCCGATTACTAGAAATCAAAGTGCACTATGAGTCTAGAGCCTAAAAGAGATCATCCATAAATCTCATAGAACACCTGTCAAATTATACTTGCTTAAGACACACAATGTAATTACAAGATACTTGTAAGTGTCCTACTATTATCCTGTGTGATGTTGCCAGAACATCAGAGTGAATTCATTCACAATGAAGATGGAAATACTGCTTGAGCAACATCAAACAAGCTCATGAAGGTAACTTGTGCGAATTCTTTATGATCATACTTGTGACAACTGGAAAGAAACGATGGTGCGATTCTATAAGAAATCAACTTGTTTCTATGGAAATGGTCAACGGTTTGTTAGTGAATTTTTAAATGAGTAAACACTCGTCGGTTGTCACAAAAACAATTTTGTAAGTGATACACCGATTGATTTTCAAATCAATTTTCTATATCAATCGGTGAGATAGTAACTCACTGGTTTCACTCTTACGTGTTTGTCTGCTTTGAACTTCCTTGAAATGAGAACATGCTGAGTACGATGAATCTAATACTTATGTGTTAGAAAGATTCAATACTTCAGCTGGAAATCCTGTCAAGAAATTCTCTTAAATTAACTATCGGATCACAGGTCGATTCCACAAACGGATCGAAGGTTACTCCAACCAAACCTGGGCGAATGACAAAGCCATATTCGTCCCCCTGCTTTATTGCTAACTGTTTTATGCAGGCTATGTAAAATGGTGGTGGAGGTTCCTGATTCCAGCTGGCTCACAAGATCCATAACCACATGCTCATACCCGACCGACAAACATAAAGTCATCATGAAAGCTCAAGTACATGTTTCAAGACTTCCGCTACTCTGATACCACACATCTTTCTTAGAAGTGTCGAAGTGTTAAAGTTAAAGAATTTCAAGAAAGAATGCAACTTGAAAGCTTTCAAGAATGGTATGAGCATGTCGGTCCAGAAGTCGCAAGTCCACAAGGTGGCAAAGTTTCAAAGATGGCAAAGAGATTATGCTTGGTTGATGATCTCAAGATGCTCAAGATCACTATGTCAAATACAAGTTCAAGGAACAAGCTCAATCCAAGAAGTCAATTATCCACTACAACATATCACAAGAGAAAGGTCTAGAGAACGAGAGCTAAAGACTAAGGATAAGCTAGTATGCTAGTTAAAGTTTGTAAATTAAGAGCTGACCTCCCTAGGGGGAGATTGTTGGAAACACAAAAAGTGTCGGTCACTTCCAAAGTTGTAACAAGTCTTAGCTCGTAGTTAGTATAAGGATTAGATTAATAATCTAGTCCGACCCAAGGCCCATGGGTGGCCCAACTCCAGCCCATGGCCGGCCTCTATGTAGTATTTATATCCCTCTCCTAGTCTTGGAGAGGGTTGGTTGTTCCATTTTCCATACATTCATTTTATACATTCATCCATTATTCCATCCAAGTTTCTCTCTAACATCCCAACCCATATCTCACTATTGTTCTTGGTTGATCTTAAGATTACAATATTCTTTAGTTGGTCTATTTAGAATCAAAGGATGAGGTGAGGGGACAACATTGTATCCAAATCCCTTTTTGCTTTTGTCAGTTATCTGACTTGCTAACAACTGATCTAAGTCTTTTGATGATTTTTCAAACTTTGCAATCTTAAACTCAAACCCCTCCTTTTCTTCCTTAACCTTTTCAAGTTCAGTCTTAAGTAATCCCATTAGATATTCTTTGTGACCTACACTTCTTTTAAGCAAAGCAATTTCCTTAGAAAAAAGGACTTCAGATTCTTTATATTTAACTACTTGTGCTTCTAAAATTGATAAACCTCTTTTATATGTAGCTGCTTTAAAACCAGTATCATCTAATTTAACAAGTAAATCATCATACTGTTTCTTTAGAGCTTCATAATTTTGCAAACAAGATTTAGAACAAGTTTTTATCAATTTGATACCTCAGAGATCTGTGATGCCATGAAATCCATGTTTTGCTTTGAAAGGTCCATCCTCTGCATGTCACTCCAATCAAATCCAGCACCATCTATAGCACACATTGCCTTTTCAGAAGCATCTTCAATCCTTACGCTTTGGATGGCCTGCTTTGATTCCATTTTCTGTTGTCGTTTGCTTCTTGGGCTCTGCATTCTCGAGCAAATGTCCCATTTTATGATAGTTTGAAACATTCGACGTTTTGATTTATCATATCCAGCAGTACTACTTCCATCAATGATGATCTTCCTTCCTATTCTTTGATAAAACTTCTTGCCCCGCTTACTAAGTATGCCATATTCCACTTTTAGATCCATTTCTCCTAATCATCATCATGATAGTTGCTCTAGATCTTCATGAACTACTTAGACCCTTGAGGTTGAGTGGACCAAGAATGCATAAACTGTGGCGATCACTAAAACTAGCAGTACTAGTTCAGTACTAGCAGTATTAACCTTGGTGGTGCCAGTACTAACTCCAGTGTTAACAGTATTAATAGTATTAGTACTGCTTGGACTGGAAAGGTCTAGAAAATGCCAAGTTCTATCATCATTGTTAAGCCAACAGAAGTTCTCTAACCTTTTGTTCAACATTTTAAAATTATTGTACAAATCATCCAAACCCATAGTTTCAAAGTCGGGTTTGTTCATCCAGACTACCACATGTGTATCCCATTCAGAAGGTAAGCTTCTCAAAAACTTAACATTTAGATCCTCTGGAGGAGTATCTACACCAAGAATTGCCAATCTACTAACAAGCTTTTGAAGCCGGTTCAAGATAAGAGTACAAAGATTTCTCTAAGCGTCTTGTAGCATTAAGCTTTCATATTGTTGCTTCATAAAGCCTTCTGTTCTTCTTGTTGCATCACTTTCCTCCAAAACGACTTTATTACAACAAACATAAATTAGCATCAACATACTGTCAAAGTTAAGGTGATGTTCATTAGGAGTTGCCATGAGGAGAAGACGTTCTGGCTTTAAACATCATTCTTCTTGCAATCTTTCTTCAGTAGTTAGAGGGCACAGTCAATCTTCAATGCTGTGATGGACCAGAATTCTGGTGTTGTAACAGGAATAGGTACCCCACGAGTTTCCATTTTCTATTACCTCCCACAATGCATAATCTTGGATCTGAAAGTACTGCTTGATTCTAATTTCCCACATCTCATACTCTCATAGTTTGAGCATGGGAAGCTTTGCCAACGCATTGTTCTATGAATTTTCTAACTCTATTTTCCCGCGTAGATCAAAGTTTTCTGCAAAGCACAGGCTCTGAATACACTTGTGATCTCACGCCTTGATCGATTCTTTATGTAGTAAAGAGTTTGTTACCTTAGAAGAATCCAAAATAACAAAGATTGAGACTTTGTATGTATACCAAAGTGTATGCGGAATCTACACTTTGATACTCTAGAGAAGTATATTAATGGAACAGTAATGACTAACACAAAATGAACATAAAACACAATGCTTCAATATTATTGATATAATACGAGTACTCTTGAAGTACTGGGGTTACAAACCTTGAAGCTATTACAAATTTTACTCTCTAAGTGTTTCTCTCAATGGAAAAAGTATATCTATTCTAAAACTTAGGATCTCCTTTTATAGAATTACAAGGAGCCCTTTACAAAGATATCAGCCTATCATTTAGGTTCAGTTACAATTCAAATATAAACATTCCGAAATACTCTCCATGCATTCTTATCTTCAAATCAGCAGCTTTGACCATTTAGCAGTACTAACTTCTTCAACTAGCAGTATTAAGTAACATTGGCAGTACTAACTTTGTACTGGCAGTACTAACTCCTTTAGTACTGTTGGCAGTATTAAGTCATATGAAGATTTATTCCTAACATTAGACATTACTTTAGCAAACTGATCATTACAAAAATGGGTCCCAAGATCGCTTACAATAGCTCTAGCGTTCCAAATCGGGCAAAAAGAGATTTCAAAATTTTAACTACAACACGAGCATCATTTGTGGGGAGCGCCTTTGCTTCAACCCATTTTGAAAGATAATCAACAGCAACGAGGATGTATTTATTCCCATGTGAAGATGGAAATGGTCCCATAAAAATCAATTACTCAGACATCGCAGAATTTCACAACTTGGATAGCGTTTTGAGGCAATGCATCTTGTTGTGAAATTTTGCCTTGTCTTCTGACACGTATCACAAGATGTTCGTTCATAGTTATGGGCATATCGATATATGGGGTTGCCAAAAGAATTCGCATAAATACTTGTTTGAGCGTAAGATTTGCACTATGATGGCCCCCGGTGGGTTCATGACAAGCTTTGAGGATATCAATAGCTTCTTGCCCATGCACACACCGTCGAATGATTTAATCCACACAAATACGAAAAAGATAGGGATCGTCCCAGAAATAATGTTTAACGTCCTTAAAAAACTTTCTTTTGTTGAGTTCGTTCCGTTGATGAATAAAATTCCCCGCAGGGTATTTGCATAGTCCGCAAAACCATGGTGTACTCTCACTAGTAACGCATCAAGATTTGTTCTAAAGAAAATGTTCATTTATGTCGTTTGTTTTCTATCACATCCTATAGGATTCTCAGTCAAGATAAATGATGCCCGCAAGGGTCTCACTTTCTTTTTTTTCACGGATTGATGATATCAAAATCTGGTAGGAAAGAACCCACCGAGCAACCTCGGCTAGCGTCTTGTTTGTTCAAAAAATAAAAATAAGTACTTAAAGCCAAGTGTATCCGGTATACACTATGCTTTTAATAAGACAAGATATGGCAAAACTTTCCTAAAGCACAAAAATACACTACGGCAAGCATTTCCTTTTCCGTGGTAGTGTAATGAATTTGAGCTTCTGTCATTTTCTTACTAGCGTAATGTATAGGCTGAAAGTGCTTCGATCTTCGTTGTCCTAAAACCGCACCAATTGCAAAATCACTTGCATCACACATGAGTTTGAAAGGTAGGTTCCAATCTGGGACAACTAAGATCGGAGCTTCGGTAAGCTTCTTTTTAAGAGTCTGAAAAGCATCAATACAATCCTTAGAAAACACAAACGGTGTTTCCTTCTCAAAAAGGTGAGTCATTGGTCTAGCTATTTCGGAAAAGTCTTGGATAAAACGACGGTAAAAAAATGGATGACCTAGGAAACTCCTAACACCTTTTACAGTAGTCGGGTGAGGGAGCTTAGCAATAACATCGACTTTAGCACGATCGACCTCTATTCCCGACTTTGAAATTTTATGCCCTAACACAATCCCTTCTCTATACATAAAGTGGCACTTCTCCCAATTAAGAAATTCGTGTCTTCACACCGTTTTAACGTCTTTTCTAAATTAGAGAGGCACGGATCAAAACTATCCCCAAAAACCGAGAAACCATCCATAAATACTTCTATAGTTTTTTTTTCGCTATATCATGGAAATATGGCCCATCATACACCGTTGGAAAGGACCGGACATACACAACCCAAATGTCATGCGACATACGCGAAAGTTCCATACGGCATGTGAAAGTAGTTTCTCTTGTCTTGGGGATCCTAGGTATTTGGAAATACCCAGAAAAATCCATCTAAGAAACTAATTAAACTTCATTTCCGGCTAATCTTTCTAACAGATAGCCATAAACGGTAATGGAAAATGATCTTTTCGAGTCGCTTCATTTAACTTCATATAGTCGATACAAACTCTCCACCCGGTAACTAAACGTGTCAGAATTAATTCATTCTCTTCATTAGCAACAACGGTTATTCCACCTTTCTTGGGAACACAATGCATTGGACTAACCCATGAGCTGTCGAAGATCGGGTAAATCATACCGGCATCAAGGAGTTTTAAGACCTCCTTTTTGATTACCTCGTGAATTTTTGGGTTAACCCGTCTTTGACTTTGAATAGTGGATTTGTAATCATCCTCCATCAAGATTTTGTGTGTACAAAAACGAGGGTCGATACCCTTGATGTCGGTGATTTTCCAAGCAATGGCCCATTTATGAGATCTGAGCACTTTTAAGAGAGCATCTTTTTCATCATCTTTTAAACCTTTTGCAATAATCACTGGTAACTTTTCGTTTTCTTCTAAGTAAGCATATTCTAAGTGAGACGGTAAATCTTTTAATTCTAATTCCGGAGGCTCTTCAATTAAAGATTTTGCCTTGGTAATTTCACTTTGTTTAAGGTCCATCAGAGGAAGTTGAAACGGGTCATTATTTAACAATTTTTCAATTAAGCAAATATCTTCCTCTGGATTGCAATCGGCGTAATCAATTTCCGGTGAAATCGAATCGTCCTTAAGATAAGCTTCGATTTCTTCCAAAATGAATTCGGAAGTAAATGGCTCAGACGTCGGGGTGGGATTGCCACCCGAAGAATTAGAAAATCCTAGCAATTCCGGAGCATACTCCTCACAAACTGCATCAATGATGTCAATTCGGTTTACCGACTTATCATTTGTAGAGGAGTATCTCGTGGTTTGATCTAGATTAAAAGTGACGGCTTCGTTATCAACCCGAAGGGTTATTTCTTCTCCATAAACATCAATTAAAGCACGACCGGTCTCAAAATGGATATCCCATGTATGCGAGCTAGTTTTTTTGTTACTCGAGGATCGCATCGAATCGACAGACACAAAGTTCGTAGAAAATGAAATTTCCCAACTTTGACAAAAACGTCTTCGGCGAGTCCTTTAGGATAAGTAATCGATCGGTCCGCTAACTCTAAAGTCATCCGAGTTGGTGTAAGTTCAGGTAAAGAAAGCTTTTTCCAAATAGAAAGGGGCATAAGATTTATGCTCGCGCCAAGATCGGCCAAGGCGTGACATACTTCCATTCCCGGAAAATTGCATGGAATAAGAAACTTGCCGGGATCTCCAAGCTTTTTGGGAAGCTTTTTTAGGAGCATCGCTAAGCAATTCTCGTTCAATGGAATCTTAGTTAACTCAAGCAACTTTTCCTTATTCATGAGCAAACCCTTAATTGTAGGAGCAAATCTTGGCATCAAAAGTAAAGCATCCGCGAACTTATTCCAAAAGCGCAAAACCTTGAATACATGTTGAAAATCTTCTCCTTTTTATTCGAACTTTGTCACGAGACTTTCTTCGTTAAGCGAAAGGATATGAATATTTGCTTTAGGTAGACACTCGTTAGAACATCGTCCTGGAATGTGAGTGGGTTTAGCAAAGTCTTTGGAACTTCGGGTTCCGGAATAGGAATGGGGATAACCGGAGGTGGGATGTGAGCGGTACTTCCTTGGAAATTTGTTTGCTCTTTATCCGTTGTCTCCTCGGTTTCTGCATTACCACTACTTTTAGGAGAAGGTGATTAGTGAGAATCGAGAGTCCCTCGTAAGCGAACATCACTTCGAGTAGTGATTGCTTGCATCGCACCTTCGATTTGTAAATTGGATTACTCCGAAGAGGTACCCAATTGGAGGCTTGGTTATGAAACAATCCACATATCATGTGTTGAGAGAAATTATTTTGAAAGGTAGTTTGTTGATTCGATCATGACGGCCTTGTTGATAATATCGGGTTTTGAATTTCATTCTTAAGGTCCCTTTCAACGAGTTGAGTTGATTTGGCATTGTCCCAACATTGAACGTTATGTCTCTTGAACTGAAAAACAATTGAGAAAATTCCTTGTTGAACTTAATTATTATGAACTTGAAAAGGTGGGTTTTGAAATCCTTGATTTTGAAAATTCGGAGCATATTTTGTTGAGCTTGAAAACCTTTGATTATCCATGAAAAAATAATTTCCCCCGATTAAAATTATTCCCTTGACCTTGATTCTGATTAAACCTATTTTGACCATTGTTTTGCACCGGAGCAAAACCGGGTGGTGCCATTTGGTTACTAACACGATTCGGAGGGGCAACTTGATTATAAGTACCCGTAGTCGCATAAACACTAGCTTGATTATTATCGGTAGTCGGATAATTGTACCAAGAATGGGCACCACCACAAGTAACGCACGTTTCCTCAACCGCTTTAACCGGAGCGGGAGTGACAACTTTTTTAGAAACAATCTCAACTAAGGTCGAAAGTTAGTCTGCAAGCTTATCAATTCTCTCATTCGTCTTACTATCACTCTCCCTAGAAGTCGTATTCATCCTAGAAGTATTTGGTTTGTTTCGTGAATAACGCACTTTTGATTTTTTCTCAATTATATTCAAAGCTTCTCTAGTCGTCTTACTCCAAAGATTTCCACCCGCCGCGGCATTTAGAGTCTTGATCATTGTCGTTTAAAACCGTTATAGAAGGTTAATCTACTTAGGTTAACTCCGTAAAATCCTGGTGAGGACAACTCTAAGCATTTCCTTAAAACGTTCCCACGCTTCACCTAGCAAGACTCATCGAATGTTTGGGTAAATTTGAGAAAACGAGAAATTTCATTCTTTAAGTGAGTGGTTTTCGAAGGAGGGAAAAATTGATTCACAAATTTAGTTACGAGATCCTCCCAAGTCAAGATCGAATTAGGTGGTTCTTTCTCGTACCACAATCTTGCGTTCCCCTCAAGCGAATATGGAAACATCATAAGCTTAATAACATCATTCGGCACATCTCTAAATCGTAAAGTCGAGGTAATCCTTTTGAAACTATTAATATGAGCATGGGGATTTTCCCTCTCATATCCGTGAAACGGGTTAGCTTGAACCAATTGTAACAAATTCGTCTTAATCTCAAAATGATCCGCATTAATTTCCGGTAAAACGATAGCTTCTCCATACCCTTCCGTGGGTGCACGGAGTAGCTCTTCCATTGTACGTTCCGCCATTGGTGCAACTTCAACGATAGTACGAAGCTCGGGTTCGACTATGTTTGGAGCACGTCCTCTATTTCGACGTCTCGGAATGGTTACGTTTGAATTATTTGGAAAATTGGAATTTCTAGTGCGCATGCACTAAACAAACAAATGAAATGATAAAAGAAATGAGAAAAGGAAATATTTTTGTTTACCGAATAATCAACAAACTTAGGGTAACTCCCTTAAGTAAAATAAATTTTACAAAAGAGGTGGCCTTTTTCGTAAGTGACACAAACGGTAAATATTTTTTTAATTGAATCTTAAGTTCGGAAACTTATTGATGGATAATACTTCAGTTGAAAGTATTATTTGTTGGTGTTCTTTTACCAACTTCGTAAAATTTTTATTATTTTTTTTATATTCACGAATTCACAAGAAAAATCAAAAAATCCGGAAGAGCAAATATTTTTGTATTTATTTAACTTCTACTTATACTAAAAAGAAAAAAAAAATATTTTACTTTTTATATTTTTAATTTTTTTGTATTTTTGGTTTTCTCAAAAGCGTAACTCTCGAAGACGAAAGGTTCTACAAACCACGATCGACAAACGCAAACGAAGGAATCTTAATAACAAATCCCCGGCAACGGCGCCAAAAAATTGATACTTACAGTTTTAATACGTAATAATATCTGAAGTATATATAATTCCAAAACAACCCTTGAGGACAAAGGTAGTAGGAAAAATCTTACAAAAATACTACACGTTTAACCGGTAAGTGATTACCGGGTCGTTTTCCCAAAAAATTATGAAATTAAGAACTCGTTTGTTATTTGGACAATGACTTGAATTGGTTCGAATATGATTGATCTCTAGAATCCTAATAGTAAGCAAATAAAGGCACAATTAAATCTATCTACGAAAAAAGAACGATAACGGGAAATAAAGTAAATGCGACAAATAAGCTAGAAAACTAAAATTAAGCCCTAAATGCTTTTCTAAACTTTTTCTAATCCTAAAGGACTATTTAAAAGTAAAACGCTAAGTAAATTCTAAACCGTGAGTAATTTGGGCTAAAAACAAAGAAAACGAGAACGGGGATCGAATCCCGTTCTTTAAAAATTGAACTTTCAAAATATTAATCCTAAGGAAGTAAATTTCAACCTAAGCCTAGAATATGATAAAAGAAAATTTTATAAAAAAGAAAATTATTTTTTTTGATTATTTTTCTATTTTTTATGATTTTTTAAAGTTTTTAAAGAAAATAAATGATTAAAAATACTAGATTAATCCTGAAAATTCCTAGAAAATTACTAAAAGTGTGAAACAACAAAACTTATTTTATAAAAATAGAAACTAAAAATAAGCTGGAATGAAAAGCCCTAATAAGCCAATTATAAGCTACGGCTTGATTTTATAAAAGGAAAAAGAAAATGTGAATAAGAGAAAATTAAAAGGAGGGTTGTTTGCAAAAGACCCAAGGGCGCAGCTTGTGAGTGTGTGTGATTGTGGGACGTGTGTGTGTGGAACAGGAGGTCATGGGTTCGAATCCATGGCCTCTTGTTTTTATATATTTTTTTTATTTTAGAAAACTTTAAAAAGCAAAGTTATAAAACTGATGAAAACTAACAACTTTTGTAAAAACAACTTTTTTGAAAACTAGAAAATAAGCTGGAAAAAGGCTTTTTAAAACAGACAAACACTTAAAACTTCTTTTTGGCTTTTTAAACTAAAATTTAAGAACTGAAAACTAGATTAAGCTGAAAACTGAATCAAATAAGCTACTAGCTACTAACTCCTAGCTTAATGAGCAAATTTAAGCTAGAAATAAGCAAAAGGTAGAAGCAAAAAGCTGAGAAATCAAATAAGCACTTAAGTCTAAATCTACATCCAAACAGCCTTAAAGAGCAACTTTGAGCTTAATTTTTAATGAGCAGATGGAACCTTATGACAAAATGGCTTATACTAGCTTAAACTACAACCTAAAATCTACTAAAAACAGCTTCTAAAAACTATTTTGAAAATCAAATGGTTAATGAAAAAACTAGATGAAAACTGGTTTCATACTCAGTAGGAACTGAGTACATTTTTGTATTTGAAAAGATAAATTGCAATTTTTGAGCTTAAAAACAGATAGTCTAATAAGCTAGATTTTGAAAAATAAGTACAAACAGATTGTAAGAGACCTATAAGCTATTTGTAAACTAAAAATTAAAACCTAACTCCTATAATTTCCATCTAAAAATTAAGGTTGAAAAAGGCTATAAATCTTTTATAACTGCTGATTGAGGTTGCACACAATAACACTAAAACTTCTAATTAACCAAATGCAGGCCTATGATCTAGTTTCTACCTCTTACAACATCTCAAAACAAAAGCCAAGTGAGCAATCATCGACCCTAGAACAGACTTGTGTAACAATGCTACTTGAAAATGAACTGAAAACCTAACAGATTGCTATCTACTACATGCTTAATCAAACTTCAGCTAAAAACTCTACAAAACCTTAAATCCTACTCTCATAAACCTACAAATGAATTTTATAATTAATGGAAAAGACTACTTAACCTTTGACAGCACTAACTAAGTTAGTGCTGTCTAATGCCAAACACCCCTTAACTTTTCCAAAATCCATTATAAACTTATGAAACTCAGAATTAAGACTCAAAATAGAGATACCAGATGATCATAAGCTTTTAACAAACCCATTGAGCAAATCTAAGCAGACAATAAGCCAGAACAATAAGCTACTACACTTAAGCTAATATTTTTGTTTTTTTTACTTTTTTATGACATATTATAAGAAACTAAGAATTAAAACTAATAATCAAACATAATAAGCATCTATCAATTATAAAAAACAAAGCTAAGAAGGATTAAATAGAAATAAGAAAATAATAAGCAACTTCTAAGCTAATATGCAGAAATAAGCTAAAATATGAAAAATAAGGTAAAACTAAAATTTTTATAGTAGAAGTGGACCTCCCACCTCAGCTAAACAAGTAATCTGCTCTTAATAGGCTTAAACAACCAGCTTAAGCTTATAATTCAGCTAATTCCAATACCTAGTTATCGTAAGGCTTGACCCTCAAGCACTATTACCAACTTGAAAACTCTTAGCAGCCATCCAATTCCATTGAGTTTTCAAGTTCATGATGAGCTTTTAGTAGCTTAAGAGTAGTAAGAGCTTATGAAAACAGTTTATAAGAGCTTTTTGGAATATTAGAGCATAATGAGTAAAAACAGAACTTGTAATTAAAACTAAGATTTCATTGATTTAAAAGCTGATTACAATACTTGAAATAGAGATTACAAAGACTGAAAACAGAATTAAAATTACATTTAAATGAAGATGACATAATCTAAAAAAACTATATTAAGCTATCTAAAAGTGGAAAAAAAGAAGATAAGATGTGTGAGGAGATGAGCTCTATTTATAAGGGCTGAGTGAAGCTTCTAGGTCCTAAAGCACGCTCCCCTTATCCTTGATCTTGGCCCTTTAATTTCTTGCAATCATTGGATCCTATCTTTCAACCGTTGGATTAATTTCCCTCACACGGATTGCCAGCGTGGCAATCCCATAAGTTGGGAGGAGTGTGTTTCTTTTTTCAAAGGATTTAGTGTAAATTTCCCATCATTTGGTGTGTTAGTTTGCCAGCCCACGTGTCATTCCTTGTAAACGATAGCCAATCAAAGGCTTTTGATGATGTTATGTCTTGCTGACATGGAGCATTGTTTTTGGAATCTTTGACTTGTCAATCGAGTGAAAGGGTGGATTTACTTGTTTAACTGAGCAGGGTAAACATTGAAGGTGAAGATGAATAGTAACACACGTTTTACGCGCCTTTTTCCTTTTCTTGTTTTCGTTTGACTTTGCTTGACCCGGCTTAATAATAATTTGACTTGGGCTTCGTTTTATAAGGATTGGGCCAAGAGATTTGGTGTGGGCTCGGTTAAAGGTAAAAGGATTTTGGGTTAATGGGTTAATAAAAGTACTTAACGACCGTTAGACCGTATGTTAACAAAGGACTAACGGTGTTATTAATTTAGGGCTTTTGGTGAAAATGGATTTAACATTAAGGGTTATTTGGGTATTTTGAAGGTTTTGGCATTTTGTGGGCTGACCAAGGTTGACTTTGTTGACCTTTTGCTAGAAACTTTCGGCTCTTGTGCACTCTATCCGTTCCTGTGTTCGTGTTTGCCCGGTTTTGACCATTTTCTTGTGATTTTTGCAATATCCGTACCTACACATTACAAATGACAAAACAAATAATATATAGGCATAATTTGCCTAATTATTTCATTTTAAGGCCATTTTTGGTATAGAAAGGATATGTGATTTCTCACATATCACCCTCGCAGATTGACATCAAGAGAACCTACATTTCAAGTCGTTTTGGATGCTATTGCGCTCACTCCATGCTATCCTGCATTCCTTGTCACTGCTGATGTCCCTGAAGTATACATGCATAGTAGGATTAAGTTAATGCAAGTGTGCAATTGTCCTTTGGTTTAAGTCATCATCTGTCATAATTCTTAAGTTTAAATTACAAAGTTCAACTGCCAGTTTTTAATTGCAAATTTAGATAAGTTTAAGCTTAATTTAAGGTCTGATATTGATAAAATAAGCTCATTAGGGAATAATCTTAATCTGTTTTAGCTTATTTTTACAGTTAGAAATCATTTAGTAGCTTAAAATTAGGTCTGAAGTAGCTAGTTTGTCCTTCAAAAACCAAAAAGCTAAAAAGATTTTAGTTAAAACTGTCACTTTTCCAAGTCTTTTTTCTAGCTTATTTCTAAACAAAATTTCTTAATTTTAGTTTTTATGTGTTAATTAGAAGACAAACTTAATCTGTTTTTGGTCTATACCTATTTCCAAGTGCTTATTTGATCAAAAATTTAGCTCAAAGGTGGCTATTTCTCCTTTTGAAACTGCTTGATTGAGTCATAATTCATTTTAGCTTTTTAGTGCTTTTCAGCTCATTTTATTAGTTATTTTTGGTCCTAGGTGCTTATTAGGTATATTACTTGGTCTGTTTCTACTTCTTTAAGAGTCTTGTTGCTTATTATGTTCCAAACAAAGCCTAACAGATAAGCCAAATGGGAGTTGGCTTAGAATAGCCATTCTGTCATTTTAAATTAGATTAATCTAGCTTATTTGTAGTTTTTAGAAAAAGTGCTTTCATTAAAGTTTCTTATTTTTATTAGTAGTTAGCTTTTTCAAAAAGAAAAATAAAAAAATGTTAAAAAAAAGAAAGGTCATAGGGGTCGAACCTGTGACCTCTCCTTTATAGCACCAACACCTCAACACACACACTTACTACCAACTTCCCTTGGGTCTTTTTCATTTATAGATGTGTGCCATTTAATTCTTATACTCACTTTTTCAGTTTTTCTTATTCGTGCTTCTTTGATTATGTTCTGCTTATTTTTTCAGCTAATTGTCCAGTTTTTTTTTCATAGATTCTACATAGTCTAAAGCATTTTTCATAATTTTTCTAGAATTTTTAGAATTAGTTTAGTATTTTTAATTAATTTTCTAGATTAAAATAGTTTTTAATTCATAATAAATAAAATAAAAATCAAAAAATTATAATTCTTTTTTCTAAAATTATTTTTTATCATTTAGGATTTATAAAAAATAAAAAATAGTTCTAAGGTTAAATTTTAATAGTTTAGGTATTATGTCGGGTTTTTAGATTCCCATTATCGTTTTTGTGCTTTAATCTTTATTGCTTTCATTTTAGCTTGCCTTTATTTGTTTTTGCATGTTAGTTGTAGAAATAGAATCTAAAATCAAAACCCTTAAAATCATTCAAAGCACGCGATCACGATCTTAACCGATTCTCAATTCATACTTCATCGGGATACGACTCGGGAAGGTTTTGAATTTTACTTTGGATAAAAGTAATCTTCTTAAATTATTATGGAATACTTATTACTATACTATTATTGATATTATCCTTATATACGTATTTGGAGACCAACCAAGTCACGATAAAGTCACTAAAACTTTCAGAATGGGAAGTTTTCTCATAAACTTAAAAGTAAAAATCATGATTTGGAGATATTACATGAACGAATTCTATGATTTCCTCATATGAATTTAATATGTGACATTGGCATTCTGTTCGATCACCAAGCGGGTATTATAAGGATGGTAATTATACGATAATATTGCGGAGGCCAAGGTACGTTTTCTTTACTTTGTTAAATCTTTAAGAAAATTGGTCTCCAAGAAAGGATACGACGTATTAGGAATAAACCTATACGGCGTATCCATTTTTTTAATAAATGTTGACTAAGTCAACATAATATGCCAATAAGGCGTATTCATCAAAGATTGATACGGCGTATCGAGTTTGGGTATAAAAACCCCTCTGATACGCCGGATTGAGTTTTACCACACATTTTCACTCAACACACACACACATTTTTACCACAAAAAAATTCTTGGAAGAATTTTCAAAAATACTTGTTTTTTGATTCCGTGTCAACTCTCTTGACTATCTCAATCCATGACAATAATTGTCCTTTCTTTCCCTTTATCGATTTATGAATCGAATTTAATGTAGGGTTTAAGGTTTTGTGGAATTTGTGTTTATGCCGCAAGTGCACTCTTTTAGGACTGCTTTACCCCCTGAAATTAGTCTAAGAAACTTTGAAGTTTTAGAATGGGTTAAAAATAGGTAAACAAGAACCCCCTTTCGTTATCTACTCATAATCAATACGGCATTCCATTTACATGGATACAGCGTATTGACAAATTTTTACCCAATTTTAAAACACCAATACGGCGTATTCAGTAAAATGAATACATCGTATTAATTTAAAAAGGATCCTGAGTTATTGAGACCCATACGCCGTATTGACTAAAATCTATACGGCGTATTGACTTATGAATCCTTATACGGCGTATCCATTATTTTTTGATACGCTGGTAGTCCCACCCACAAACAGAGGTTTAAATTTTCAATAATATTTGTGCATATCCTCATAATATGCAGAAATATGCACCATTACCACCATGTGAGCAAATACACCTATTTCTTAGGTACGAGGGTCTTGAGTATACTGATGCGGATATTGCTGACTTCGAGGAGAGGTTGGAGAGGATTTACAGTCGAGAGATACACAGGGTTCAGGTTGTGGATTTTCTAGGGATGCCCGAGCTTATGAGGGATGGTTTGTTTGATAGGATAGTTATGGAGCACCGTGATGATGTCGGTGTAGTTATATTCACTAGTCGAGCCTGGGGGAGGCTTTTTAATACTAGGGGTCCTCTGGTTAGGGAGCTCGTTTTGGAGTTCTTTAGCACGCTTAGATTTGGTGAGGTATTGCTTGACTTGGATGCTCCTGATACTATTCAGTTTCAGTTAGGCGGAGCCAGGAGATGATTAAACTGGAGGCAGTTTATTCTGGCCTTAGGATTACACACCAGGGAGGAGATGGAGTCCCCCGGTTTTGCTAGGTACTGGAGTGAGAGTGAGAGGATGATCCCTGGGAATAGATTCTACAATGAGTATTGAAGGGATATATTTTTTTATTTTTTTTATTTTTAGACTGCTGGAGATATTCCTGGTCTCCCCCTTCCTACACTTTGATCAAAGATCTGGTATTGAGACTCTGCCATCGGATGATGGCACACAGTATTGCTGGGAGGAGTCAGGCACCTAAAAAGGTCACCGTGACGGATTTGTTTTATTTGAGAGGGATGGACGTTGGCTCGATCAACGTCCATTATTTATTGGCTAGGTATTCGAGATTGTTTTTTGTTGGGAGGAAGAGCAGGGCTTATATTTCTGGAGGGCAGTATGTAGCTCGATTGGCTGAGCATTTTTGGACTCCTGACTGCGGAGATACTTGGAGGATTGACGATTATTGCCCCTAAGCTTTCGATTATTGATATGAATGAGCTGGTGGGGCTGCATATTTGTGCGCAGTTTGATGATACTTGGGCTTGGGTAGCCATGAGACCAGAGAGGCATCCTGATGCTATGGCTGGTGCCCCTCATTCGCTGAGGATGCTCCTAGCTACTGATGAGGTGACCAGGCGGATCATGGGGTGGGGGCACCTGTGCAGACACCAACCACCACCACTACTACTACCAGGGACCATGCCACAGAGGATGGCCATATTAGAGGAGGACCTACACGAGATACATGGGATGTTAGCTAAGCAGCGTAAGGTGATTAGTGCGATGGCTCGCGATTTTTCCAGATTCTGTACATGGACTACCACTAGTCTCGCACGGATGATGGACAGTGCAGGTGTGACATATACGAGCTATTATGAGACACCGAGAGAGTACATGAGGCGCGTGAGACGCAGGACTGACGGTGCCAGCGCCTCCACAGCTCAGCAGGACCAGCAGCAGCCAAACCCATGATCCCTCCTATCCTTATCTTTTGTCTATATTTATTTGTACATTTATTATTATTCATGTCGTGATGTATCTAACTATTAAACAGGTTCTTATATTTTTGCGTATATATCATGGTATGACGTTTTGGTTTGTTTGTATGTGATAGAATCAAGCCTGGCAGTAAGTTCAACTCCGTAGTTCATGAAAATGATACGAAACCAAGCAGGACATTCACACTAAATGCATGAGATGAAATGAGACTAGAAGCTGAAGAAAAGTCTAACCTAAAGACTTCACTGTAAACAAAAGTGCTTCCCGAGAGACAACCCGGATTGTTATTTAATTTTATCGAGTCTGTCTTCCCAGACATCAATACGCGATCCCTCCATACCATATTCAATATTGATTGTCTGGACATTATCAGTCTTTATTTTTATTGCACTTTAAAAACATTATTGTCAGATCTGGAATACGGCGTATTTACTAACCTGATATGCCGTATCCACCAAAACTGACCCGTATTTAATTTAGTTTAGTTTAGTTTAAATTAACCGTAGGTACCAAGATAGGAATGCACATGTTTTCCTATATTTTATACAGGACCTTGGAAGCAAAGAAATATTGGCGAATATTGGTGGAGAATTTACAAATATGGAAATCTTAAAGTGTTGGAGTCTTGAAACTTCAAGGCGGCTATTCAACACAATCTTGCTCATAAACGCAACTTGGAGAATCTACCGAGCAATTATCAGGGGAGTTTCTCATTCTAATTCTTTTTAAATTCCCGTATTTAATGTTTTATATATACAACGAGGACGGTTATAATTCAAGTGTGGGATGGAATTAGAATGTTTACTTGTCCTAATTTTCACACTAAAATGCTTAAATTATGCTCAAATTTAAAAAAATTACATACTTTTGTGAAATTACATGTTACATAACCCGCACATAATAACCCTTGTTAGAATATATGAGGATTAACCTTACCGTTTTCCAATTTTACCCAAATTCCACAAAATAGAGGTGCCGGTGATGTAGTAGACTTATAACTTGGCTTGGTAATCTATTCGAGACCAGAATAATACGTATCCGACCTCGACCTAGTCTCAACCCTTTCACACACATACTCTTACCGCTATGCCCTTGGGACTTTTCTGTTAGTCCCTCACACCATTAATCTTTTATACACATTTTGGCTATTTAAGCCAAATAAGCTATTTTCTGTATTTTTCCTAGAATTTTTACTATAAGTTTAGTATTTTTAATCTTTTATTTTCTTTAAAAACTTTAAAAAATCATAAAAAATAGAAAATTAATCAAAAAAATAAAAATCTTTTTGTAAAATTTTCTTTTAATATAAAGTTTGTAGGAAAATTAGTTTCACTTTCGTAGGGTTTAATTTGCAAAAATTCATTTTTTAAAGAACGGGTTTTGTTCCCGTTCTCGGTTTTCAAGTTTTAACTCTTGTTTTAACTCCGTTTTCGTTTTAGTTTTTTTTTAACTTCGTTTTTAGTCAATTAGAATACATTTTAAAAGAAAATTTTAAATTAGGTTTTATTTTGTAGAATTTAGGATTTTGGCCTTAGTTTTAGTGTTTTGGCTCGCGTTTTTAGTTAAATTTTGATTTCCAACTATTTGCTTCTATGCTTAATTTTTAGTTTTTATTAATTTTAAGTATTATCAGTAGTTAACCAAATCAAATTTTGCCTCTTATTCAAATCACAATCCGAGCTAAAATGTGGTTTCAATTACACAAGTTGTTGGGAAACAACCCGGGTGATCATACTTCTCGGTTAAATATACGTATTATATATTGTATTATATATTTTTGAGAGTGAATTTTATCAAGGGTAACTTGGTAATTTTCTTAATTGCTCTTTGGAATATTATTATTATAGTATATTTTACAAGTGTATTAAAACTAACAATCAACGGTCGAGAAAAAGTGTCTAGCAACTTGTACTTTAGGCCTAATCTATTTGTTTCTTGATTTTTATTTAACAACAATTTACTTCCCTCTCACCTAATGATTAGCCGTTGGTTTTACGTGAATGAGGATGTGATCGAGCGTGCATGTCTATTCCGTCGTTACGGCCATGTATGCATGTCTCAGCTGCCTTGTTGGTTTACGACTTTTGGTGAAAGTTAGAAGGTTCCTACCCTTTATCATTCTTCATCCTAACTGTTGGTTAAATTCGAATGAGGATGTGATCGAACACACATGTATATTCCGTCGTTACGGCCATGTATGTGTGCTTCAGCTGCGTTGTTTGAGTGGTACTTCTGGTGAAAGATTGTAGAATGATCAACCGTAATCCTTTCCATACAAAAACCCATATTTACCTTTATAAACTTGTTACTCCTTGGCTTTAGTGGTGGAGATGTGTATCCTTGCAAGCTTAATGTGTATACTCGTCACGACCGAGCAATTGATCGAATTAGTTCATGTACACATAGATTAGTTGGTGATTTGGAGTGTTTTCATCTTCCTATTCGTTTCAGGTGTTTTGATTGTGTACTTGTATAGATCCAATTGAATGCTTTAACGAAATATATCCTTTGGGATACATTTTTAGTATCTTCTAAGGCTACTTGAGGACAAGCTAGATTCAAGTGGGAGGATTTTGCATGACATCAAATAATGTTCTATTTTATGCTCATTTATCCCTATGTATTAACTCATTTTGTATAATTCGTGCAAAGAATTGTTATTAATCGTTTGTAGCTAAGAATTGTTGTAATTATGGAGTAACTTGGTGAACTTGACTAAAGGACGATTTGGAGCATAAATACTGATCTGACAGAAAATACGCCGTATTATTCTAGACCTATACGATGTATCCAAGACTTTAACGAATCAAAAGACCATTGCCTATTTTTGAAGAATACGCCGTATCTACATCAGTATATACATTGTATATTATACTTTGGTCAAATATTAAGAAAAGCACACTTTCAGCCAATACTTCGTACCCAAGAAGCCCAATATGCCATACCCAAGGACCCCAATACACCGTACCGGAGGAGCTCAATACGTCGTACCCAATAAGTTCGATTCTCCGTATTGAGGAGGTCCGATACGCCGTATCCATATCAGCTCAAGAAAATTCTAGAATATTTTATTCTTGGAGCCCACGCCAAGTCATCTAATACGCCGTATTGAGCTTATCAATACACCGTATCGAACCGACTTCCAGACCACTATATATAGACGACCATAAACTCAGTTTTAGGCATGCAAGTGAATCCCTAAACCACCAAGTCGACCAAGAGACAAATAAAGGAGCCTAGAAGGTCAGAAAAGAGGCTCAAGATCATAGGAAAACTCTTGTAATCTTCGCACAACCGAATACGCGTTTGATTAAGGTTTCTTTATTTTAATCGTTCATATATCAAACCGTGTGTATTTTTACAATGACTATTGGCTGATACCTTTAGGTATCATCCATGTTTATAAAGATCTAATGTTTAGTTTGTTTATCTTGATTGCTTAATTTATCGTTGATTGCTATTTATGTTTATCAATTTATATTCGTTTACGTGCTTAAGTATACGACCTATCATTCAACTAGGTATAGTCCTACATATTTAATGCGCTACAACTTCGGTGTTGTTTGGGCGTAGGCTAAGAGTCCGGGATAGCTCTATATATTGCAATTTATATATCTAGAAACATAGGTTCACAAATATTGACCTATCCTTGCCTTTAGTTTAGTGAGCTTAGTTGAGCCATAAGGTGACCTTGGTATCAACGAGTACGTTCTTATTCAATTGGTAAAGACTCGGACAGTGGACTACTAGTATATAAAGAGCCATTAAGCAGTAAGTGGGTAAAGTCTCCATGAGCTAAGGTTTAGTAGGAACACCATTATTAATCTCCTAAGATAGATTATAATCAACAAATGCTTACTTTATGCGGATATGTCTAATTATGACAGAATTAGCGTGTCTAGGTCTTAGGAAGAAGTACCGTCTAAGTATAGGAATGATATGCCCTTCGAGATAAGTCAGTCATTGCAATAAATAAACAAACCTGCGTTTTATCAGATTATTCATGGTTGATATGTTTTCCTTACATTAGTGTTTGACCGCTTCTCTATCGTTTGTTTGTCTTCTTGTGTGTATTTATTGCTTTACTTGTCATATAAACCTTAGGTTAGATAACTAAACCTCATGCCAGTCTCTCTGAAACCCCCTTATCATTAGATTAGGTCTAACTTAGGTCTTGCATAAATTAGATTAATTTAGGTTAAACTTAGATAACTAAAATACTGATAGATTATATATTAACGCTCTCGCTCTCAGTGATTGACACCCTACTTACCACAAAGCTACATATGACCGGGTACACTGCCTGTTAAAGTGTTGTTTTTAGGTATAGTCGATATAAAATAAATAGTAAAACTTGATACATAAATAACACCTACACAACGACACATCAAGAGGTAAGTAGGATAGGTGATATGGCAAGATCAAGGGTGATAAGAGGGTTGTGTTTGTTGTGTGAGTGAGAAGTGTATGTTTTCGAGAGGAGGTGTGTTTGTTTGAGATGGGAGTTCAATGCAATGGTTGAGAAGAGAATGAGGTATATTGGATTAATGAGGTGGCTTGATCAAAGGTAGAAGAGAAAGTATGTTTGTTGTGTTTGTTTTTTTTGTTTGAGTTTCAATTCAAGGGTGGAGATGAGAAGAGTGCGAGAACTTAAATTGATGACATGGATTGATCATGAGTGATGATGAAGAAGTGTGTGTGTAAAATTTAAATGTTATGGAGAAGAAGGTGAATAGTGAATGAGTGGTGGAGAATGTTTTGAAAAGATGTAGAGGATATATTGTTTGGAATGTAGGGAACATAAGGTACAACAAGTACAAGGATAGTACATTGTGTAAGGGAATGTGAGTTGGCATGTGGATGTTATTTAGAGAAGGTTTATGTGTAGGAAAGGTTTGAAGATGAATGATGAAGAGGATGAAGATAAGGATGAAATCAAATGATTGATTTGGGTTTATAATCACATTGCCAATTAGAGAGAAAAGAGTGAGCATATGTGATTATGGGATTGTTTTAGGAGGAAGATGTTTAAGGAGTGTGAAGAGGATGAAATCACTTGTTGGGTAAGAAAGGTAAACAAGTGATTAAGAGGAATGGGTTGAGGGATTGTGTAGAGGAAGAGTGAACTTGTACATGTGAAGAATACATGTGAGTTTGTAAAAATATTTAAGGAAGTGTGAAAAGTCAAAGTATGATTAACTTCCAAATACCACAAACTCATTTAGTCATTTAGACTTTAATCCATAATAACCAACAATGGATTTGATCACTAATCATCTTGATGCAAACAAGTTAAGTGCTTTGCATCTTATGTAAAGCATATCCCATAACGGGAAATGATACGTTTACGCAAAGTGACCTTTGACTTAGTTTGAACAATAAGGGAGTAAAACCCGATACGTAATTAGGAACAACGTAAATTTGGATTAAAGTCAAATGAATAATTTTGCTTGTTGGTATATTAAAAACATGACCACACTAGGTTTAGAAAGAAGTTTCGGCCTTGGCTAGAGGCGTTAGATAAAAGATTTGAGTTGATGTTTTATAGAAAAATAGGAGGATTAATTTTTGCTCCTCGCTAAGTCTAAACCTCATTTGGAGTGTTCACAAATGTTCAAATATCATGTACATACCTTTATTGAAGTTTCCACATGTGTCGGGTAAGAGAAAAGCCGACATTGCAAAATCCGTAAAAACGGAGTTGGCGAGTAGTGCGCTGGCCATGCGCTGACGCGTGCCCAGTGCGCTAGATTCCCGAATCCATTTTTCTGGATTTTGGCTATCGTTTGTTATTTTAGGTTTGCGAACATTTATTTGTCATCGTTAAAACATAAAGGAGATCATAGTCAATGTTACACCAATAAACGATATAGTGATTGATACTCTCCTTCCACTTTTTTTTCTTATTGTTGCTAATTTTTACAAAACATATGCATTTAAATCGTGAATCTGTATGATAATATGAACAAAATTAGGTCCAGTTTACTTACCAGTGCCTTTTAACGTCATTTTCATCAATAAAATGATCGATTGAAGCTTCATGTAGGTGGATCTGAATGATTTCTATGAATGAATGATCGTATAGGTAGACCTGAATGATCTTATGGATTTTTAGAAAGAGATAAGGTAGTTGGAGAGAGAGAGAGAGAGAGAGAGAGAGTATGTAGATATGATGAATGATCGAGTGTATGTGTAGTTTATGTTATATGATGAAAAGACTTTTTTACTCTTTTAGACTTAATTAAGATTATGGTTTAATCTCATCCATTGATTTTAAATCAATGTCCAAAAATCTTTCTTATCCTTCTTATGAAAAAAAGTCTTTTATTTTAACTCTTATCTCTTCCAATGTATGCAAAACTGTTAACATAGATTCACCCTTTGAACAATGATCCGGAGGCTTGATAAAATGGAAAAGAAAAGTATCCATATTATTAGAGAGAAAAGAGAAGAGATAGAAAAAAAGGAAGAAGGAGTGTTTGTGTATGTGTGTGGTTTAATAGAGAAAAAGGAACCACACACACACTCACACTTTACAATGTGAACTCCTACCCCTCCATGGAAGTATGGAGGAAGTATTTATAGTCCCGATATCGACTAGCTAAACTAACCCGACCCGACTATAAATGATAAATGTAATTCCGGATTAGTCACCATATTCTTTGTTCGTTTTCTCTATGTGGGCTTGGTTGGAAAGTATGATTTGTAAGCCATATCGTATCACCAAAGCTTCAAGTTCTCTTCTTTTTCTTTTCCAAGTACATCATCGAGCTATTTCCCTTTAGCTTATCCTAAAGTGGTTTGCTCAAACCAGGAGTTGATTTCGGATTCAATTTGTTCTTCCGGATTCATTTGTTGGGATTGAGATGATGATGCTCCATGCTCCACTACGATATTCAAGTTAGAGGTGTTGAAGGAGGAGAAGATTAGATCAAAACTTTTGCAATTTATTGAAAATGGTTGATTGGGGTGGTCTTCTTGGAACTCTAATAGTCGTGTTAATAGTCGAGCATAAGCTAACCATTGATCAACCGTTTTTAGACCCACCATTCGATTTTCCATAAAGTAAGCAAAGTTGAATTGAGTGTTGGTATCAATGCAATAAAGCATATAACTGACAATGACTGAAAGGTTTTCTTTGCTTCCCACTTTGACAAAGATATTTGTTGTCAAGACACTTTCCCACAACTTGAATTTTTCTTTAAGATCAGAGCCATTCCTAATGATGTTGAAGTGGAGTTTTACCTTGGTGTTGTGGTTTGAGAATGGTGGTTTGGATTAGAGATGCATTGATATAATTGATGTCATTTGGATGGTATCGGTTGTATTTATTGAATTCGTTGGTGTGGGTTCCATCGTGTAGAACAATCGTCCTTGTGATGATATGTTTAAAACCATTCTGAGTTTCTCCAAATTCCATGCATAGTTGTATCCATACATTTTGAAGTGTAAAGTACAATTGTCACGGTCAAACCTATAATTCGCATAGAACTCTTGAAGGTGATGTAGGAAAATGAGTTTTAGAAGATTGGAGCAAGGAGAAGCAAAGGGAGCGAGAAAAGGGTTCGGTTATTCCGGAGGTGTCAAGGTAGTCGGGTTCACATTCACGACCTTCATGATAATTTCGTGACATAAATGGGTTGTAGTTATCCGTGTTTGATCCACGAAATGATTTCATGAATTGCTTTGTAGGTTTTCAATCACCCATTTTTCCTTGAAACAAAAATCGAAAAGTTAACAAAAAGAGAACATGTCCTCTTTAGTTGACCTAAATAGTCAAAGTAATAAAAGAAAATTGTTTTTACTCCTCCTTTTCCCTTTTTGAGCTGAAAATGGTTTTGGTTCTAATGATGTTTTGAATTTTTTTTGCCATAGTTTCGTTTATATTTAGGACTTTTCCATGTTTGGTTTTGATCATTTTTTCAATTTAAAGTGTTTGAGAGTGCCTAAAACTAGTTTTGAATTAATCACAAAATTAAAGAGGAGCAAAATCAATAATACATATAATTAGATACATATATCAATAAAAAAGTAATATAGAATCATGGGTGATCGAGACATACCAAGCAAGCACGAAATAGAGGAATAAGGATGAAAGAAAGAAAATGGCTTGGGTTGTCCTTGTTGTGGTCGCCGGTCGAATGAGAAGAAAGAGAGGAGAGGAAAAAATTTCTTTTGAAATTTTTTGGAATGAGTTGGATTTTGGTTTTTAACAGGTTTAAGTTTATATGGGCCCAACAAAATCTAGTGGTCCAATGAGGATAGTGATAGATGGATAAGAAAATGGATAATTTAAAGAGGATAAATTTTATTTTTGCATAGGGGTGTCTGCATTGTTAACAAAAGAACTAATATTTGTTAATTGGTTTAGAGAATTTAGTTTGTAATGTAAAATTTAAGTTATACTTTCAACAAGTAATAACTTAATTTAGAAACCAACAAATGCTTTATTCTTCGTGCCTTAACATTTCGAGCCCTAATCTGAGGTAGTTAAAGGTTTCACGTTTCAGAGGTTTGGTAAGAATATCGACGATATTGTCTTCAGACGAGACTTTTTCCATAAGAATATTTCCCTTTTTAATGTTGTCTCGAAGCGAACGATGACAAATTTTGATATGTTTAGTTTAAGAGTGATGGACGGGATTTTTGCTTAAATAAATTGCACCTTTGTTGTCACAAAGTACAAGGACATCTTCACAGTGAATGCCATAGTCTTTTATGGCTTGCTTCATCCATAAAGCTTGTTGACAAGCCCTTCCAACTGCAACATATTCGGCTTTAGTTATGGATATAGCAAGAGCCGTTTGTTTTTTACAACACCATTGTGTTAGACATCTACCAACTAAGGTGCAGACTCCGCTTATTCTTTTTTTGTCAACCTTAAATTCCTGGGTGGGTCCGACGTTTTTGGCATAGGACAAAAACTCTCAATACCTAAGCATTTGGGTACAAAGACCCTATTATTGAGTTCTTTTTATGTATCTATATATCCGTAAAACGACGTCCATGTGAGATTCCTTGGGGTTGTCTTGGAATCGTGACATACACAGTTCACCAAAACATGATGTCGGGTATGTAATCAGTAAGAATAGCATACACCCTATCATACATCTATATTTAGAGCTATCAACTGAGACTCCATTCTTATCTAAGGTGAGTTTTAAATCAGTTGACATTGGCTTCTTAATGGACTTGGCATTCTCAAGATCAAATTTCTTGAGGTAACCTCTTAAGTATTTTGATTCTGATATGAATATGCCATTATCACCTTGTGTGATTTGTAGGTTTAGTATATACTTGAGATCTCTTAATTTGTTCATCTTAAATTTATCATGCATGCATTCTACAAATTCATTACACGGAATTTCACATGTAGATCCAAATATAATATCATCTTCAAATATGTGAATGATTATTTGATGCTTGTTTCTTTTCTTTAGAAGTATTGATTTGTTTTTCTTTCCTAACACATAGTTTTGATCGATTAGGCATGATATAATACTATTATGCCATGATTCATTTTTAATCACAAGTCCATGCAAACCCTTATTCAATTTGAATACATAGTTAGGTTTTTGAAAATCAATAAAACTAGGTGGTTGTGTGACATATATTTCTTTTTTAATGACTCAATAAAAAGTACTTTTAACATCCATATGTTGTAGTTTAAACATCCCACCGCATGAACAAGCAACTAGTATACGCAAAGACTCAAGTTGTGCAATTGGGGCAAATAGGGTGTTTATGGGTGACTCTTGTTGATTAGGCTTACAAGTTACTAACCTAACACGGTTTAAACTAAATATTCCATTTTCATCTAATGTATTTTCAAATGACCATTTTGATTATAATACGGTATGATCCCTATGTGGTGTAACTAATTCCCAAATGTTGTTTCGTGTAAGTTGATTTAGTTTATGATGCATGGCCATTGTCTAACATTCATCCTTAAGTGCTTCTTCCAAGCACTCAGGTTCTAGGGTTGATATGAAGGCGAATAAGCTATTTTGAATTTGTGACCTTTGAGTTGTTTGATTTATATTACCTATGACTCGATCTATTGGATGGTCATTTATTTCCTTTACTCTTTCAATCCTATGATCTATTTCTTCTAGGTTATCTATGGTTGGTTTGCTTACCTTAAAGGGTTTTGATTAATTTTCTTCTATCCTATCATCCAGAGTCTTTGATATATTTTCATTAAAAGTGACATTAGAATATTCATTAAATTTCAAGGTTTCTTTATTAAATACTATTTGAGGTCTGAGAGTATCCTAAAAATATCTTGTTGCAAGATTTACACTCATGTGTGGTGATGGTTCATATTTGACATCTAAAAACTAAAAACTCTATAAGTACTTAAGGAGGATTTTTACCCCTCACAATTTCATATTTGGGTGTCCTTATTTATGGGGGGGGGGGGGGGATGGGTTTTTTATAATAGGTTTCTAATCCAAATGTTGATTTCGTATTGAAAGGCGTAAAACCATTTTTGTGTGGAATGGATTGCTCACTTGTCTACTTGCGAAACACATCTCTTGTAATGAGGTGGTATTCCTTTCTCCTATCTCTTAATTTGAGTTGTGCGAGTAGCAAGATGTTATGAGGAGATTCTATGTTTTTCCACAAAAGTCTCCAAATTCCAGTATTTGTAAATTCACTTCAATGATTTTGCTCTAACTGACCACAATTGGAACTATCCAAGTAGGTTTTGCCCATTTTTTTTCTTAAGATTTTTTTTTTTTCAAAAGCTTCGTTTTCAGATATTAAAAATTGTGTCCAGGTATATCTTGAGTAGTCATCAATCATAATCAAAGTGTAAGAGTTGCCTCCGTGACTTTGAGTAGTTGATGGACCAAGCAAGTCAATGTAAACAATATCTAAAACTCTTCTACTTGACACTTTGTTTTTAGATTCATGGTTAGCATGGACTTGAGTTTTTGTTTTGCATATGTCACAAGAATGATTACCAAATTTTATCAAATGTAGTTTTCTAACAAGTCCTTTTGAAACAAGGTTTTGGATTACCTTTAGGTCTATATGTCTTAGTCTACGATGCCAAAGAATTGAATGATCTATTATGGATACTGCAAGTATTAGCTAAACTATTTTTATCAATCCAATGTGTTGTTTTACCAAAACTTAAAAGGGATCTTACCTTCACCGATGTCTTTATTATGGTATGTATTGAGTTTAATCGTTGTGCTTGATTGAAGTGCAACCTCATTGTTTGTGATATTGGATCCACAAGACTCAGCTTGAGGAACGATGATTCTAAGTGCTATAAAAATAAAACATGAAACTAAAACTCTCTGTCCCCTTTATTCTTTTGGTGTCCATTGAGGTTTGCATAAACATTTCTATGTTATACTTTCTTGGATCTTTGAAGCTAGATTCTTATTGTATCTAAACCGAACTTTAAGAGCATTAGGTAGAGAGATGTTTTGGTAATGAGGTCATTTCTACAATGAAAATTTATTTTATGAAAGTTTTGGTTTGGGTAAGAGTTGTCTCTCTTATAAAAAGACTTATGAGCTTGATCATGATGTGGTTTGTAATACAAATGGTTTCTTCTTTGAGGTGGTGGTTAAGGTTTTCGAAAGGGGATTCTTTGATTATAAGAAGACTTAGGTCTAGATGCACTTTGAGAAATTGGGTTGTAAAATTTTTTCATGCTCTTTTTACTTAGAATAGGAATTTTAAGTCCTTAAGAGTTGTCACAATCTCTGTTTGAGGAACCTTTATAGGTTAGAGTGATAATTAATCTAGTTATTCTTATCAAGTTGTGCTATTTGACTTGACCATGTCATCCAAAGCATTTTTATTCTTTTTAAATTTTGAAAAATTAATTATTTCGTTTTGAAGCTTAGACATATCATTTTTCAAAGAGTTAACCGTATGTTTGAGTTTTTCATAATTCAAGCATGGTTCAATCACCTCTTTAACTTTGATATCCTTTTTAATTTTGACCTCAAGTTCTTTTGCTTTATTGGTGAGTTTATTTGTTTCTTCTTGCAAAATTCGTTTTTCTTTTAATAAAATTTTAATCCTTTTTATAAATTCTAATTTATCTTTTTGAGTTCATAACTATCATTTTCTAAGTTCTTATATCATTATATGCTATATTTGAACATGAGAGATATTAGAAGTACCTTCTGTGATCCAACCGCCATAAGACATGCTTCTTCATGCTCATCTTCATTGCTATCATTCTAGAAGTCTTCAAAGGTTATTTTTGGATCTTCTTTGTGGTGATGTTCATGATGGCTTGTGTATCTTCTGGAAGACTTACGGTTCTCTTGAGACATGGATATTTACTCAACTTTTTCAAAAAATCGGAGTTAGGATTTTTGAATTTTTAAAAAAGAAGTTTTCAACTTAAAACGACTTCTCGGATAGGTTTTTACACTTGTAAAATCTTGAGTATCCAATATAATAATATTGTTGAACATAAATGGGGGGCGAATATGGTTTTCTTGATTTCTTCAAAGTTTATAAAAATTCAAGTCTTGAAAAATTCAAGTGATGCACTAATCTACTTTGCAATAGGAACAAAGACTAGATAGAGAGATAGAGGGAGAGACCGTGATGTATACTGGTTTGGAAAGGGGGTTTAGTCCTTTCGTACGTCCAATTACGAATCCACGACTTTGATACTACATTAGTATAATCCTTATGGTGGACTACAAACCGTATTACAATTTAACTCTACTGGCTTTCAACAAAGACTAGCACACAACAGAGAGTTACTACCTACGGGCATTCCGACCTCAGAATCCACCTATAAGAATCGTGTATTTGACTTAACCTATCTACTCTAAATGACTTCAGTTGGAAGCTTTCCAAAAACTTCAACTTGTTCCCCAATGATCTAGTTGTTCCCAGGATACACAAGACTTCCTGTACAACTCGATTTAATAAATGATAAGTTGAATGAAACATGTCTTTAAAACCTACCTAGTAAACTCATATCTAAGAAAGGGTTGAGAAAGAAGACCCTAGACCAAACACTAGTATTAGGTTAGGTATTGTGTGGCTCTTCTTGCGGAGATGTGTGTTCTTCAATAGTTGTTAGATGAGAAGATTAAGGAACACAAAAGGTGTTAGACTTAGAGGATTAGAGGAGAGAAAATAAAGGAAATAATATTTGCAAGATGTGAGAAATACAATGGCCAAGGGTGGGTATTTACAGGCCAAGAGTCCTAAATTTAGGAAAACAATTCGAGCCTGGCGTGATGCTTACGCGTCAGCGCGTGGCCAGCACGCTAGATACCCGAAATTATTTTCTTCGAGACTTTGGCGTTTTAAATACCCACACTTGTTAAACCCCCAATTGTACTTAACTCTATGACCTTTTAACCATTCTTATACGCAAGGTCAACCAACTCAAATAGCCATTTGATAAAACGTTTGTGAAGTATTAAAAGCGTTTGGCTTATCCGATATAGTAAAGAGAGAAAAGAATTATTAAAAAGGGGTATTTTGGGTATTCCTCAAAATCTAACTAGCTTAGTTGGGATCTAACTAAGGTTTTAAAATAGCTAGTTAGGGTACAAGAGAATATTCTTGAAATATTCTTTGCTTGGAGAGAAAAGGGGAGAATTTCAAATTAAATTAGCCGAAACTCCTTCTGACCGGGTACACTGCCTGTTAAAGTGTTGTTTTTAAGTATAGTCGGCATAAAATAATTAGTAAAACTTGATACATAAATAACACCTACACAACGACACATCAAGAGGTAAGTAGGATAGGTGATATTGCAAGATCAAAGGTGATAAGAGGGTTGTGTTTGTTGTGTGACTGAGAAGTGTATGTTTTCGAGAGGAGGTGTGTTTGTTTGAGATGAGAATTCAATCCAATGGTTGAGAAAAGAATGAGGTATATTGGATTGATGAAGTGGCTTGATCAAAGGTAGAAGAGAAAGTATGTTTGTTGTGTTTGTTTTGTTTGTTTGAGTTTCAATTCAAGGGTGGAGATGAGAAAAGTGCGGGAACTTAGATTGATGACATGGATTAATCAAGAGTGATGATGAAGAAGTATGTGTGTGAAATTTGAATGTTATGGAGAAGAAGATGAATAGTAAATGAGTGGTGTAGAATGTTTTGAAAAGATGTGGAGGATTTATTGTTTGGAATGTAGGGAACATAAGGTACAACAAGTACAAGGATAGTACATTGTGTAAGGGAATGTGAGTTGGCATGTGGATGTTATTTGGAGAAGGTTTATCTGTAGGAAAGGTTTGAAGATGAATGATGAAAAGGATGAAGATAAGGATGAAATCAAAGGATTGATTTGGGTTTATAATCACATTGCCAATTAGAGAGAAAAGAGTGAGCATATGTGATTATAGGATTGTTTTAGGAGGAAGATGTTTAAGGTGTGTGAAGAGGATGAAATCACTTGTTGGGTAAGAAAGGTAAATAAGTGATTAAGAGGAATGGGTTGAGGGATTGTGTAGAGGAAGAGTGAACTTGTACATGTGAAGAATACATGTGAGTTTGTAAAAATATTTAAGGAAGTGTGAAAAGTCAAAGTATGATTAACTTCCAATTACCACAAACTTATTTAGTCATTTAGACTTTAATTCATAATAACCAACAATGGATTTGATCACTAATCATCTTGATGCAAACAAGTTAACTGCTTTGCATTTTATGTAAAGCATATCCCATAACGGGAAAGGATACGTTTACACAAAGTGACCTTTGACTTAGTTTGAACTATAAGGGAGTAAAAGCCGTTACGTAATTAGGAACAACGTAAATTTGGATTAAGGTCAAATGAATACTTTTGCTTGTTGGTATATTGAAAACATGACCACACTAGGTTTAGAAAGAAGTTTTAGCCTTGGCTAGAGGCGTTAGATAAAAGATTTGAGTTGGTGTTTTATAGAAAAATAGGAGGATTCGTTTTTGCTCCTCACTAAGTCTAAACCTCATTTGGAGTGTTCACAAATGTTTAAAATATCATGTACATACCTTTATTGAAGTTTCCACATGTGTCGGGTAAGAGGAAAGCCGACATTGCAAAATCCATAAAAACGGAGTTCGCGAGTGGTGCGCTGGCCATGCGCTGACGCGTGCCCAATGCGCTAGATTCCCGAATCCATTTTTCCGGATTTTGGCTATCGTTTGTTATTTTAGGTCTGCGAACATTTATTTGTCATCGTTAAAACATAAAAGAGATCATAGTCAATGTTGCACCAATAAAAGATATAGTGATTGATACTCTCCTTCCACTTCTTCTTTTTATTGTTGCTAATTTTTACAAAACATATGCATTAAAATCGTGAATCTATATGATAATATATATAAAATTAGGTCAAGTTTACTTACCAGTGCCTTTCAACGTCATTTTCATTAGTAAAATGATCGATTGAAGCTTCTTGTAGGTGGATCTCAATGATTTCTATAAATGAATGATCGTGTAGGTAGACCTGAATGATCTTATGGATTTTTAGAAAGAGATAAGGAACTTGGAGAGAAAGAGAGAGAGAGTATGTAGATATGATGAATGATCGAGTGTATGTGTAGTTTATGTTATATGATGAAAAGACTTTTTTACTCTTTCAGAGTTAATTAAAATTATGGTTTAATCTCATCCATTGATTTTAAATCAATGACCAAAAATCTTTCTTATCCTTCTTATGAAAAAAGTCTTTTATTTTAACTCTTATCTCTTCCAATGTATGCAAAATTTAGTCCAAAACATTTTCATTAATGTAAAAATGTTAATATTCAAGTGAAATAAGGAACCTTCAAACACTTGATTACGTCGAGTCTTTATCAAATGTTTTTTAAAAAGCTCTTACGTCTAATGCACAAGAATATCCAAAACCAACATGTTAAATTGCAGTTAATTCCCACATTTCCTCAAAATAAAATCTCAACGAATCAAGCTCTGCATATTAATTAGATTGAGCTAACAATAAGTGGGGAGGGTAGCACCCATGGAATTATAAAATAATCACCTGATTCTCTGATGGAGAGTCAGCACCATCATAGAGTTCGCTTTATGAAAAGTACTAAAAATCGTAATTTAAAAATTAAAGATTGAGTTTGTTTTAAAATTGGTATTTAGGCATAAATTTACATACGTAAGAAAAACAAATGGGGTCTTCATGCACCCTTATTCACCCTTGTTGGGTTATGGTAGTCGGCTAGCACGTATACGTTACGAATATGTGAGCCTATTGGGGACACACACATTAATACACAGAGAATATGTTTAACACTTCACAAACATTATTAAGACAAAACCACAAGGACTTAAACAAATTAAGACATAAACTTGTTATGTCTTAATGAGCTAGAAAAGATGGGATATACTTCAAGTTTCCAGGAACTCGTTTGGAATATTCTAAGGGATCGAGGGGTCGATTTTGGATAAGGAGGTGGAGAGAAGTATTGTGATAAACTTATAACTTGTTTCCTAAGTCTATCACAACTAGGGTATAAGGGTTATAAATACCCCTCACCCTACAACTAAAAACATATGACACAACTCTCAAAACCCATAAAAAAAACTTTCAGTTTCCTTGTTTCTTTTCCAGCCAAGTTCGACAACAAAAACCCTCACAAGGGTTCTTTGATTTTCGGTTTTAGTTCATACCAAATTCGATTAAACCATCAAGAGGTTTTAATCGACTTCACTTGTTCTTCCTAGCTCGACATTGCAAGTTCTAACACAAGTTGTTTGTTGCTTTCCTGGTTCGAAGTTATAACCCTAACAAGGGTTTCGAGTTCTTTGAATTTAGGTTCTTAGATTTTCAGTATATTAGGGTTTAGGACTTAACCCTAATTTGGTGCTCTTGGTTTTCGGTTACAAGCTCAAGTGGTTGGTTGGTAATCGGTTATTATACAAGGGTTGCTGGTTTGTGAAGTTAAGTCTAGACAACTTAACATATTCGGTTGATGTGATTGTGTGAGCAACCGTAGAGGTGATTTTTTTAATCACTTATTCGTTTTCAAGACTATTTGCTGAGAGGTACGCTTTCTATTTACTTCTTATTACGTGTTAATCGTATGCTATTACTAGATCCAATCCGCTGCGTACTCGTAGTTAACTTGGTTACCTAGATGTTAAATCCCAACAACGGTATCAGAGCCAGGTTGTTTTAGCTTTATGGGTTACACGTTTATGTTTTAATTATACGCAACATGTCTATTATTGAAACATATGCTATGATCTGCTGCGTTTGATATTTTATTTATGTTTTAAGAGAAAAATATGACAATGATATCCGAATCCTTGTCATAAGTTAAATAAAATATGTAGATCTTGATCTTGAATTCTATTAAAAGTTAATATAGGTTAAAAAGGAAAATTAAAATTGTTAATTTAGCATGTATGTTTCCTTTTTGATAGTTGTCTATTCCGGCTATAAGACCCACTCAATCACAATATGTGGTAAATGGGGCGATCTAGGTACTTAGCAGAAAACCTAGTGAGGGTCTTATGGTTCTCCATTTGGGGAAGACTCGCGAGAGAACTCGGATTTTACATGTTTACTTGTATGCTTAATGTCATCTTTTGTATTATGAATCTATGTATGCATGATTATTTAATGTTTAATGGTTTACACGCCTAAATAAATATGTCATATGTCCAAAAAGATGATGTTGATGTATGTCTATTAATTATACACGCCTAATGCATGCTCATAGTGACCAACCATTTGTTTTGTGGAAAACTATTTTTGTGAAAAATTAATAAGACGTTAAACTATGAAACTTGTTTTTCTTGAATTAAAATCTGGACGCTATGGACTCATGGGAAGTGCGGCTCATCCACTAGAACAAACTATAAGAGAAGTTTAAGGCGGGTTGTTTTTACGTAATTCCCTAAATAAATAAGGTTTTTAATACGCTTAGCGCTGACCTGTTTCTCCGCTTCTTTGAGAGTTCGATTGAGGTTACCGTAAACCATGGCATGTCACTACATTGTCATTATTAAAGATTTTTAAAAATTAGTGCTACAAAGTTGTTTACATGCTTCTTTGTACACGTTTTAACACATTTATATGCATACCCCTAGGAAAATTTTAAGTCTATGCCAGCCAACCTAGAACACGTGCAATTGGTTTGACCGCTTTGGTCAGACCTTAGGGCCCTACCAACCTATGGTGAATTTCATGCACTGGTCTGACCTCTGAGTATTTTTGCAAGTTCTTGCTTGATCGACTTAATTCGAGTAGGCTTGGTCAGACCTTAGACCCGAGGCATAAGATGATACTAAACATGCTCTTAACATTATTACTTGATTACTAATGTTTTGAAAAGTATCATAAGCCTAAGAGTTGCATTAAATGCAATTAACGCTCGTCGATTACCTCTTGCCCCATTTTTTTACGCCCTGGTCAGACCTTTGGTAATAAATGGGAGGTCAAGTTGGATCTTAGTCTTAATTAGTAAATTAATTGGGTAGTTAATTCTATTAAGAATTTGATTATCGAAAATACTAAAATAAACTTTCTATGTTCTGATTCATTGTGTTTTGCAACATAATTCGTAAACAAAAGTTTGTTTTCTAAGACAAACATAGTCTCTTTTCCTGGTAAGAAGAGTGAGACTTACTCCTATCTCTTCTCATTGGTTGACAAGAATAAGATAGGATTATAATTGAAAATTTTCAATTACAATTAAACTCATTTACCGTCTTTCATTACCCTTCTTTTCGGCTTTGAAATAATTGAAAGATAAAATATTTTGTGTAACTAGAGAACATTTTGTCTATAGCAACCAAAATAAATGACATCTTGCACTTGTCACGATGTATGAGTTTAAACCGCAATGAGCAAAGAAATTACTAGCATATCCGCTGGGTATTTTTCTTAGACTCATTTTATTCCTTAAGGTGCTAAATACCCTTGTGGCTATGCAGACGATAAAGGAGGAATTGCATGCTTAATATTCAAGTTAAATGAAAGCATGAATGGCTAGTCCCTCATCTACACAAGTAGAATTTCATATTCTCTACACAATACTTAAGTACATTGCTACTTGTAGGCATTCTAAGAGAATAGGAAAGTAAATAAATTGCTATTTGATTTCTACTGGTGATGTAACACTACACAATGTTGACAAATCCAGTGGGAGTTTTGCATTTTATATTACTGAAATGACATTCTTGTAATGGTGTCAAATTCAGTGGGAGCTACAAGATTTATTTCTTTAATAGTTGCCCATATTATTTCTAACTTGCTTTGAAATAATTCATTACTTTCCGAATATGAACAAACACATGTTTAAGTAAGATTGCATTTTATTTTATATGATAACAAGTTCCATATCTGTGGTTGATTTCCGAAATGTTATCTATAGAATAATAATCCACAATTCCTTATTAAACATTATAGTTTGAAATCTACATGTAATATCTATGACACTATCATATTGTTTATACAATTGCGCGCTTGTCGTATTGTTTGTTTACCTTAGATAATGTTGTCCCGTACACAAGTGGGAGAAATCTTAAATGTGTGCAAGGAACAACATATAACAATATGATTATTGGTTTCTCTTGACCACAAGGTGAGGAAGCTAATCAATCTACTAGGACTTAAACACCAAGATGTTTGTTGCCCTATTACATTAAAAGTCAAAGATATACTATAAGCTACTTCAATATTTTGACTACTTGTTTTAGTCAATAGACTTATGGTTAAATTATATAATCATGATTTTGAAGTATGAAATTAACTTGAAATTACTATTGAACTCAAGAGTTTGCGTTCATGATTACTTTAGTTAGAATAATTATGTTTACTTGCTAAGACATAATTATAAAGTTCTTGAATTTAATCAATGACTAATAACATAGAGTAAGTAGTTGAATTGTTATGTCTTCTTGTTAACACATTAACATGATGTCCTTGAATTATTCGGAGACTTGTAACGTATAACTGGACATGTTCTGTTTTCTTGAAACACATGAACAAAGAGTTAACATAAGGTCCTTCAATTATTCAAAGACTTAATAATGTATAATTGACATGTTTTGTTTTCTTGTAAACACAAGAACATGGAATTCTTGAATTGTTCTGTCTTCTTGTGAACACGTGAGCATAGAGTTCTTGCTTAATTCAAGAAATATACATTATAGCATGCACTTGGTTTTAAAATACTGTGTATTCAATTTGGCAGGACCCAATTGACAAGTATTTGACCTAAAGAGAATTAAGTTATCTAATGAAATTTTGATGGAGTCTCACAATTCCAATACTTATAGAATACCACATTATTATGGTATGTATAATGTGTTGAAACAAACTATATTCATATAGTTTGATTTCTGATAACTTAAATGGCTCTACCTCAAAAATCGATCAAGGTTTGAAGTTTGCGTGTGTCATGAATACACTCAATATAGTTTCAACCTAGAAGGTAATCAAGACATCATCTTTGGATTGAGATAAATCCCATTATGTTTTGATTAAAGTTCTAAAATTTGTTAAAATCTTATGAAGCATATTATTAACAAGCTAGAGATGAGAACTTAAAATGTGTTTGTGTTTTCCCAATTAAGAACAATCATTGTTGCTTAAATACTTAGTATTTGGAGAATTTTTCTCTACTTACAAAAGTAAGTGGGAGCATCTATAGATCTTGAAGTTATTCAGGAACAAAATACATAACCTTCTAAATCCACTTGCTAATGTCAAACTAAGGTTAAACATGTAAATGTCGAACCAAAGTATATTAGAACTCTCATTCATAAATCCGCAAGGATGCCTCATCAATGATTGTGATATTGTAATATCATTGCTGAGGAATATAAATTAGAGGATCATTTCAAACCTGCTAATTGCTAAGATACATTATCACATCTTGAATCTGATAAAGGTCTTAGAATTATGAATGATAAGATGCAGTCCTTAAAAGGCAATCAATGTTTTGAGCTTGATTGATCTTTTACCAAAAAGTAAACCTGTGAGGTTAGAATAAGTTTCTTTTGAAGAAAAGCTCATAAGGACAAAATGTATACAAATAAATGCCTGACTGAACGATAAGAAATTGATCTAACTCAAGCAATTGACTTATGATTAAATCTTTCCTTTCTGCACGTATTAATTATATAAAAAGATAACGAGCGCGAGATGTCATACATGAATTTCAATGAATCTTTTAAAAGTCAAATTAAGGTTCATAACTCTTTCTTAGATGATTACCTTGGCGAGGACGATAAGTTATCATAAAGGGTTATGAGTCTATATTTGAAATATGACAATTAAAATTTAAGACTCTTTCTTTAATGATTACATTTGCGAGGACGGTGTGTAATCAAAAGGGGTTAAAAATCTTTATATAGCATACAAGACAAAAAAATCCAAGTGTGGATAGATCCATGATCTAGGCGCTGAGATATTAAGTTTAATTACAATATGATTTTTTTTCTATTAAATTAAGATGAATCCTGAGTACATCTGACATTGAGTGGGAGCATCCATTTTTGTTTCTTAAATCAAATGTTGTATGACATATATGAAATATCATTCCACATAAGCTAGATATAATCCTTAAGATTGGAATGAAACTTCCTCTTAGGAATTTCAATATTAAACAAAACGACCTAAGAACAAATGTTTATTAAGATAAACGTATGCAGGAAATTAAGTCCAACACAAATGCAATATGTCATTGAAGCAAGTCTTTAAATGAATAATTTCACATGAGATAATTTAAGTACATGTGGGATGAAAAGCCATTTTGTTTTTTAAACTAGAGGGTTCATCATGTATATATTATTAGTTTGTGTATTGTAAGTGCGGTGGGATGACATTATGCATGATAGCAAGATGAGCTAACAACAACAGTAAGGGCGCTAATTGAGAGTGAATTACATGACTGCTAAAAACAAATGTTTACGATTATAAAGCAAACGTTGTATGTGTCAACTGATGCAGAGAGAATAAACAATTCCTAGTTAAAAAAAAAAGATTTCCCATCTTTTTATGAAAAATCTACTAACTAGATATGATCATGCTAAGAGCATTGAGTTGCGTACACATAAAGAAATAAGAATACTTTACATTTTACAGAACTGTAAAGAATGACTGTGTCTGGGAGATAGGTTGATGGGTGTTGTTGTTAACTTCAAATAACCCTAAAAAGGTACTATTACCATTTACCTAGCAGGAAGGAACTCTTGCAAATAGTAAGCACGTGAACAATAAAGACACTCATCTTATTATTCAAATCTAGGTCACAAAATAGGTTGATGAAAAATTGGGTGAAAAACAAGTATTCGAAAAGTTTACTCAGATGACTATTTAGTTTTCTTGCAAAAGAAAAGTTGAGAATGTTGGAAACATTAGACTTCAACGTACTAAACTAGTCTCATGCATATCTGTTTTATTAGTATTTGGATAATTGGGATTGTAAGACAATATTTACTTTCTGATGAATAAAGATACTTGGTATTTGTTCTTCATTCATATAAAAATTGTTATCCTATATTTGCATGTTTAATCCAGGAATGATTTCATATCATTCTAAATATGTCCATTGTCGGTTAACAATATGGGAATATTGTTATGTAAGGCAAATATGAGTGTTGGTTATATTCTGTGAATATATGGATGTGTTCCCACCAAACTCATATGTATTCACAAGGGATGCATATTGGATACCCCAACCTTCGAGCATTTACTTTTGGATCCATGTCATGAGTAAAATGTCGAAAATGGTTTATAAAATTGTCCTTAGACTTGAGATGCAAGCAAGTTCTGTATGTGTGAATATCTCTCTGTGATTATAGCCAAACGCTGTCCTGAAACAAGGTAGTTATAAAAGCTATTTTTCGGAGTGTATGTGAAGCAGCATCCACAACACTTGTAGTCAACAAAGGATTTGTTCCTCCACTTGATATGTGCAGAAAGATACCATTGGGTCCTCTCCAGATTTAATCAGATAATTGTGTGGCCGCACCCACAGGGTAATGCAAGATGATTCTTGATTACATTTGGTATATCTAAATTATTTCGATAACGAGAAACATAATGTTAAACTATATGGAATAACTTAGGATCTATATCCATGGGTTTAACGGTATCTGAAACAAAGGGATGATGATTAAGCAAGAAATTAATTTAACCATTAAATAGCTGAGTTGATTTTTGAAACTCTTATCTCATAATATTCCTAATGTAAAAATAATTGTGTGGGTTGCTAGACTTTGCCAATTATAGGTATAAGTGTTAGGTGCTACTCCAACTCCCAAGTGGGAGCTGTTGGGTTATGGTAGTCGGCTAGCACGAATACGTTACGAATATGTGAGCCTATTGGGGGCACACACGTTAAGACACGAAGAGTACGTTTATTAAATACTTAATATATATTTATTTATTATTAAGGATTTAATATGCTTCACGTTGATAATTTAAATAACCGTTAGTTACTGTTATATTTTATAACTAACTCAACGAATATTTAAATATGAACCGAAGGGACTAAAATTGACAAAACCCGAACCTTGTGGGTGTCACTTGTTGACCAACCCATATAGCTTCTAGAAGGGGGTTTTGTGGAATCAATTTTAAAGATAAAGGATAAAAGTTGTATTGTGATAAAGATTATGAGGGTATCCTAGTTTATCTACAACTAGGGTTAGAGGGCTATATAAATACTCCTCCTCATTTGATGGATGCCATACGATGCAATATATTCCTTCACAAAAACAATTCGTCCCACTCTCCGCTTTATATCTTCTAACTAAATTGTTTATTTGGATCGGTTATATCTCTTCACCTTGAAAACAATTTCAACACATTATCCTACAACCCTATTTTGTTTTATTTTCCTCCAAGTGATTCGAGTAACAAAAAACAATGATACACTTTGCATGTATATTTATTCACGTATGCATGTATTAGTTTAACATGCATGCAATGAATAATTACATCCACTGATCCTTGTTTTCCTGGGTTCTGGATCGGTTTTGGATTTCGGCGATTGCTACAAGAGTTGTATGGTTTTCGGTTCAAGATATAAACAGCATACACTTGCTGTTTGGAGCTCGTGAAGGTACGACTAGCATTGTTGCGTACTTGTTCGACGTGTTGTGTGAGCAACCGTAGAGGTGATTGTTTTAGTCACTTTATTCGTTTTCTTGATCAATTGGCTAAGAGGTACGCGTTTTCTATTTACTTCTTGTTTATGTGTTAATTCATATGCTATTACTAGATCCATCCGCTGCGTACTCTTAAGCTAATGGTTACCTAGATTGTTAAATCCCAACAGCTTCTTTCTGGGAAAACGTGTGGCTTATCTGTAGCAGAGAACAATTCCATTGATGTGATATTCCCCAATAAAGGTGGGATTCCACCTGTTAACTTATTATCCTCAATTACAAGAAAAGCAAGTTTCGAGAGTAGACTCATCTCATTGGGTATGCTTCCAGCTAGCGTATTTCCACCGAGCGAAAGCAGTTCGAGGTTAGAACAACCAGACAAGTTTTCCGGAATGACTCCACTGAAATTGTTATCATAAAGATTAAGACGACGTAGCCTGGATAGACGACCAAGTTCATGAGGAATGGTTCCTTGAAAGCTGTTGTTCCCGAGTGAAAGATTATGGAGGAAGCTGAGGTTTCCTATATGAGGAGACAAGGAGCCTTCTAAGCCTTTCGAAACCAGTCGTAAAATAGTCACTCGTTTGTGCCGCTTTCCACATGAAATACCACTCCAGTCACAGAAATGAAAGGAATGGTTCCACGAGGCTAGAACATTGTTTGGATCATGAGTGATCTTTGACTTAAATGACAACAACGCGTGATAATCAGTCTCATTACCGCCATAGGATGCAGAGACGGTGGCGGAAGTAAGACATGTTATCGCGAGACCGTAAAAGAAAAAAGAAATAAGAGATGAAGATGGTGAGAAAATCATTGTTTGTGGTGAATTCATTTTTGGAAATTTACTTAAAATTATGAGAACATGTATAGCTTTTATCCTTAGTTCTGCAAGTTAACGTTCCTGACATGCAACTTGGTCATGAAATTAATGGCAAGTCCCTATCATCTTGACCTTGACCAAGCCATTTCATTCAGAATATACTAACCAGTATTATCAAATAAGATGTAGAGAGAAGACTTTTAAGACGACTTGGGATAGCAAGGAAGACATAACATTAATTATGCAACCCAAGTAGCACAACTAGCATCACCTGTACATGGTCTATCATCCACAAATTTCTTCTTAGCTTGACTAAGACAATTCGACTGATAATAACTCACATAAGACTTTTTAATCATGCAACCCAAGTATTGGTGGAACTTCTTCAACGTTATTGTTGGGGTAGGCCAAAATTATTTAATTTGAAGTTAAAGCGGGTGTTTGGGTTGTATAACTTTTTACTTGTCCTTGTGGCTTATAACCACCTCTACATATGTGCTCGTTTACAGATACTCGTGTCTTTAAAATAACCACCACCAAATGGCCTAGTGGTAAGGTCTTTGACTCTCAAACAAGGGGTTAAAGGTTTAAACCTCGGTAGGTGTGTACATTTGGGGGTGGCCACGGAGGTTCACATGAGCCGACTCCGGGCTATCCAAAAAGGTAGTCGTCCTGGGATTTATCGGCTCGCAATGTCGAATATGAGAAACCCGGATAACCCAAAAAAGATAGTAACTTTCATATTGTAAAAAGCATTAAAAAGTCACAGGCCACTTTTAAGAAGACATGGGATAGCTAAGGAGACATAACATTAATTATGCAACCCAACTACATCAACAAATTTCTTCTTTGACTAAGACAATTTGACTAATAACTATTTTCTACCTATATTAGAAAGGTACTCGCGTGCTTCAGTGGCGGGTATCCAATGACAAATTTCTTTCATTATAAACATTTTTTATTTAGTATTGTCCTTAATACTTTATAAAGTAATAAAGATATGTTTTTAAAAGTAGACAGTCTAAACTATTAATAATATAAATGGTTAGCACTTTTATTTTTAAAATTTTAGCATTAAATTGGTAGTTATAAGTTTAGTAAGCTTTTCTCATAAACAAATCTATAAAAATATATCATTATTTGAGAGCGGTTCCTATATAATTTAAATGAGACTTAAATTTTCAGTTTTTACATTAATTTTCAAAAAACAATTATAGTAATGTTGTTACTCTATAAATTTTAAGACTTTTTTTTATAAGAAGTCTTAAATACTTTATAACGTAGTATAAAAATATAAATAACAATAATAATAATCTATTATACTAAAAGATACAGCTTTTTAATTTAATGGGGTTGTATCATTAAAAGCTTTGTATTACCCACACAACCATATGTACAAAGTCGTGCTGCATACAATCCACATCTATCTTTTATAACAACCACTAATGTAATTAATGTATTCACTCTACACTTAATGCATAATGATGCAAAAGAAAAGAGTTGTACCGAAAATTACTACCCAGCATACACAGTTTATACCCAAATAATAATTAACTAAAAAGCCCCTTAATTAATATGTAAATGTACATATGTAATTAAATAGTCAAAATATCAAACTTGGGAGTATTTTGGACACAAGGGGGGCCGACCATGTAGAGAGAAAAAGGAGGGACCATTTATGTCAAGATTAGGTAGCTTCTTCCCAAAGCTATGTAACCCTAATTCTAACACTATAAATAGAGGGTCACTAAGCCTCATTATTCATCCCATTCTCTCCCCACTCTCTCTTATACACGAAATCAAGGGATCCCCAAGAAGGGAACCCAAAATTTCGGTGTATTCTTTAGTGTTTCATATTCGGTTACTCACAAGGGCTCCCCATGAAAGGGAACCTGGAATTTCGGTTTTCTCTTTTAGTCGAAATTAGGGATCCCCATGAAAGGGAACCCGAACTTTCAATTATGGATCCCCATGAAAGGGATTCTGAAATTTCAGTCCATTCGAATAGTGTTCGATATTCTCTTTTGGTCGAAATTAGGGATCCTTATGAAAGGGAACCCGAACTTTCGGTCCATTTGAAGAGTGTTGTATGTTCGACGGCTTTAGGCTTTAGGATTTAGGATTTAGGCTTTAGTGCATAGGAAGATTCTGAGTCCTTTAAATTTAATATCCATTAATAATATAATTCATTAGGAAGTTACTAAACATTAAATTCATTAGGGAGTTATAAAGCATTAAATTTATAATTCATTATGAAAATATTAATGATGTCTTTAGAGATGCAAATCACTTTTGTAATTAAATAGTCAAAATATCAAATTTGAGGCTTTAGGCTTTAGGCTTTAAGAACTTATAGATCTACACATAGAACTTATAGATTTAGAAATGTTATCAGTTGTCTAAGTGTATGCAAGTTCTGTTATAAGTTTTTAAAAAGTTAGCTTATTGGTTAGTGATACATTCGTCTAATTTAATGTACATGAGCTTATAATGAGTGGGCAAGTGATCATTAAGAGTATGTAAACTACAACTAATGCGCACGGTTACATAAATTGAAAGCAGAATTGATAGTCCATAAAAAATACATTTTGTAGTTTTAAAAACTTAATACCCTGTTACCAACAAGGTGCAACCAATGCACACAGCCCATGTTTGCGTCCCTACCTTAGCAAACGTTATACTAACGCCATTATTATACAATGCTGAAACGTTAACCTTAAACTTAAATACTCGCACAATACTTTTTGGACTAAAAAATTATCTTATATGTCAAATTAGTACATCCGATTCCAAAGTATACACTATCAAACTAAGGAATCAACATTTTACAAAATTCATTATGCAATCAACCCTTATATGCAACCCGATCGAAAACCAATTGGACACAACGAGTGTGCATTGCACGGGTCTGCATGCCTCGTAATAATTATAATAATAATAGGTTTCTGACATTAATTAATGATGCAACCGAAGTAGCAGTAGGAGTGGTGGAACTTCAACCTTATTGTTAAGGTGGCCAAAAACATTTAAAGTTTAAGCTGTGTGTAAACGTATATACATAAAAGATGTGCTTATTTACAGATATTTGCCTCTTTAAAATACAAAAACAATCACGAATCCAAACACCTGATTGTGATTTTCAAATTACACAAGTAAACCAATATATGCATAAAAGATGCAACGCTGGACACAATATGTGATTTAGTTTTCTTGAGATAAAAAGTATTCGAAACTCATCTATCTATCTATAATACTAAAAGATTGAGCCCTTAAATTTAATGGACATTATTCAAGTGTTTTTAAATTGAATGCAACCAATTAAAGTGAATATCAAGGGATGGAGTATTAATGATGCAAAATAGTACAAATATCAAACTTGAGAGGGGTATTTTGTGTAACACCCCCAAATCTGGGTAGCAGCGGAATGTTGAATATCCAAGGGCATTACTTCATAGATCAATAGCACAAGATATGAGAACGACCACTAAACGTGTCGTTTAAAAAAGAAGATACATTGGATTTAACAAAATACTTGTTCATTACATAAGCTCACGGCTTCAAATCGTTTGACAACATAAGTAAAGATTTGGATTTATAACAAATGTCCCAAAATGTAATACGCCCCAAATCTTTAGTATTGACTCTCCAAGAGTGACCCCCAATGTATCTTGGCACCTCGTGCCTAGTGACCCCTAATGTATCTGAGCACCTCGTGCCTTATTGACCTGAGAAAACATGCTTAAAACGTCAACATAAAGTTGGTGAATTCATAGGTTTATGTAAATCAATAGTAGGACCGCAAGATTTCCAAGTGTATGATTAAGCAACAGATGCAAACATCATAAAAAGTAATTACGTTTTCCTAAGCTCATGACACTGAAGCTCGACATGTATGAATGCAATAAATTGCCAATAAATGCCCGTGAATGATGTTCTAACCCGCAACATCCCAAATCCGACATGGTATACGTTTGTTGTCCGGCAACCCGGCACAGTGAGCGCTACTCACCCAAACGGGGATGTCAATCCCAAATAGATCTATTTATAACATTCGCGCTTGCAATCTAGCAATTGACAGTTCATGATAAAAGGGCTCAGTGGGTTATCGCTACTTAGGCAAACACGTAATCATAGTATAAAATGTACACTTGCGTCCAATTTGTAAAACAAAGCATGTTCTCACCCCAACAATGTAAAACATTTAAATAATTGTAAAACATGGGGCTATGAACTCACCTTAGTAAATAGTCCACTGAAAATGATAATATATCCAAGTACGGCAAATGAATCACACCGTCAAATACCTAAGTAAATACGGCCAGTCTTAGTCTACAAGTTTAGGCTAACGACTTTTGTATAAACTACAATAATTTGCTAGTTTATATATACTGTTATCACTTGTGTGGTGGTGCACATGTTTAATGTATTTGTATTCACTTGATGGCTCTTGGGAAAGTATACGATTACACACGCTCTAGTTTACGTATAACGCTATTAATAAATATTCATATTTATTAAGTCGTGTTTCAACTCGTATAATATCCGAAAAATATTATAATTTGTCTGTACCGTTAAGTGTTTATTAAATTCACCTTTATTTATAAAGTACCCTTAAGTTTTCTATAATTTGAAAACAGCCCCTAGGTTTATAAAATATATACTATTTATATTTTAAAACCTTTAAGTTTCCACTTGTACACATTTGGTCCTTCAACTTTACAAAATTACACTTTTGATCCTTATATGTTCCAACAGTCCCTAAAGTTTCAGAAATGACAAAAACAGTCCTTCAACTTACAAAAACAGTAAGTTGACAGATTTGAACCCTCAAGTTTCAAAGTTGACACTTTTAGTCCTTAAATTTGTAAAAATCACATTTAAGCCCGATTAAGTTCTAACAAGTGGCAATTGGTTTTATTACTTCAAAATAAGCCATAGAAGCTGAAACTCCTTATAAATAAGCTGGGATAAGCCTATTTATGCTTATTGGGCTTAATGCGCCTTATTGGGCCCGTTAAGGTCCATTAAGCTATTTAAAGGTCCAAATGAAATTTAAAAAGTACACAAGCCCTCCTTAAGCTTATCAAAAACTGATAAGCTGAAAAATAAGCTCGGGTGAGCTTATTTGAGCTTATTCGAGTTTATTGGGCTCGTTAGCCCAATAACTCAACCCAAAAGTTTGTAAAAAGGTTTCCTTCTTTATACAACTTATTTTCTAGACTTATTAAGCTTATTTTGGGTTTGATTAAGCTGACTTAACTACGTGGCTTATCCAATAAGCAAATAAGCCCCGGTAATGGGCTTTTGGACCCATTACGAGTCCATTTAGTGTTTTAAGGGTTTGGGCTTGATCCATTAAGGTCCATTAGCTTGTATAGGATTATTATAAGCCTTATAAGCTGTTTAAGCTCACAAATAAGCTGCCAAAGCTTATTTGTGGCTTATGGGCTTTGGTGGTCACGTAAATGGGCCATTAAGTCCAATTGGGGTTCGTTTGGTTTTTAATGGTACTAAGGGTCCATATTAGTTTCAATAAGCTCGTAGGACTCTTAATAAGTTCGTAAAGCTTATAAATGAGTTGTGGGTCCACCAAGCTTGCTTAGTGGGCCTGTTTGGGTTTAATGGACTCATTCGTGGCCCATTAAGACCTCTTTTGTATTTCGTGTATCCCAAATAGGTTTAATAACTCTACGTGTTTTCGATAAGCTCACGTGAGCTTATAAATAAACCACGACCCCTAACCAAGAGACAGTTAGGAATGTTGGGCCTATTTTAGGTTGTACAGGGCCATTAGGCCCAATAGGGCCCAGATGGTTTATTAAGGGTCCTTGTGGGATGTCTTTCGGTTCACTAGCATCAAACAAGGTGCCTAGCTTTTCTTAATCGTGACACATAACATGCAAACGTTCAAGAGTCTCGTATACCCCTTCCCTAGCCACGTCGTTATGTTTTCTTTGAAAGTTTACGTGTAGCTTTGTTCATATTCATGTATCAAGGTTATTGTTTGCGTTAGTGTTTACATTGCATGCAACCAAATAGGTTTAAGCCTTTGCTCATTATAACTCCTCCTTGTACACGTTCCTTTACTTATTATCGTCACACAAGTCGTATATATCAGCACTAACATTGCGTATAACACGCATGTTTTATATTTAATGTGCATGGACATACGTTAGCATATCATTTATATATTTTCGTGACATTTAGGCTAGTTAACAAAAGAAAACAAGTATATTACGAGTTATATAGGTTCAACATGACTTACAAAGGGTCCTAAGGCTTTGTTTCGAGTGTACGCGAGCTATGTGACAACCCACGTATATGATATACGACCCCAATGATTAACCAAAGCTCCAAAGATTAGTATACACCCAATCCTTAGCTCGTGTATTTCCTTGCGGCCTCGTATACAATCCCTAGTGTATATTGTTGGTTCAAAATGAATTGTGGTGATGTATGTTTGCGGTTTGTGACCCGAATAAGAAAGGGAGTATATATGTTTTCTTGTTTGAGTGTGTGAGAGTTGTAAGAGTGTAAAATGGTATATGTGAGTGTGTATTTATAGGCAAAGTAGCTAGTTACATTTCCTAGTCACACAAACAAACCAAAACCGGCCTACGTTAGTGGTTTTTGAGGCTTCTAGTTAGCAACACATTGTTTTGTTAAAACAACTAAGTACCATCCTTAATTACTCAATATTTGTACAAGATTTATCAAGATTATGGAAATCTTATGGATTTGTGTGTTGGTTTGCTTATTGCCGCTACATAAGAGAAGAAAAGGGATCCTAAGTGGTCTTTAACCATTGTGTATTAGTTAACTAGGAAACATTAAGGACAAGTTTTAATTAAGCTTAGTTGTACATGTACTTAGCAAGATCTTTTAAGGATTTCTAGTTGGTTTAGTGCCCATTATTTGGCCCTAGTAGGTATTAACACAAGAATTGATTTAATTTTGTGTTTAAGGTTTAAAAGTGGGTATTGGTTTGAGTCTAGGTATTTCCAGAGTGTGTCTAAATGTACTTTATAACAAAACGTAAGCCCTTTACGTGACCAATAAAAATAAAGTATGTAAAGTTAATAATTAACTTCTTAATAATTATATGACACTTGGTTGATGTAAACCTTAATTTATTTGATGACCGTTTACATTAAATGGTTATTTCTAGTCTACGCAATTTAGCTTAAAAGTTAATTTAAAAGTAAACATGTATCGGACCAAAATAAATAGTGACGAATAATAGGAGTCGTAAAATGACCTAAAATTGAGAAATGTTACAATCGCCACCCGTTAAAAGAGCTTTGTCATCTAAACTTAAGACCTTGTAGTGTATGATAAAGCCCTGTTTGTGAAAAGTTGTGGGTATTTTTGTTTGAACGAATCTTCACGTTACCATGTGAACTCAGGACCTCTCCTAGAGTTCCAGCGAACCTTAACCAATGGTATCCGGCTTCACTTCAATCATTTGATCTCCCGTTCCATAATTTCAATGGGCTCTTCCACAAACTGCAGCGTATCGTCAATGTGAATTCCTTCTAACGGCATGACTAATGGTTCGTCCGCGTAACATTTCTTTAGATTAGACACATGGAAAGTATGATGAACTCTGCTTAACTCTTGGGAAAGTTCCATCCGATAGGAAAATTTCCCAACTTTTGCTAACACCTTAAAAGGTCCGACATATCTCGGGTTCAACTTGCCCCACTTACTGAATCGTACAACCCCTTTCTAAGGTGAGACCTTATCCCCAACTTCGAACTCCATCATCTTTCGATTCTGACCAGCGTAGCTCTTTTGTCGATCCTGAGCAGCTTGCATCCTCTGCTTGATCAGGACGATCATTTCCGTTGTTTCTTAGATCAATTCCGGACCAGTCAGTTGAGCTTCTCCAACTTCGGCCCAGCACACAGGTGATCGACATTTTCGACCATAAAGTGCCTCACAAGGTGCTGCCTTTATGCTAGCGTGATAGCTGTTATTGTATGAAAACTCGGCTAATGGCAAATGCTTAACCCAACCTTTGCCAAAATCGATCACGCAAGAACGCAACATGTCCTCGAGAGTTTGAATAGTCCTCTTGCTCTGGCCGTCAGTTTATGGATGATACGCAGTGCTCATACTTATATCTGTACCCAAAGCTTTCTAAAATGATTTCTAGAAATTGGATGTGAATCTCCCATCACGATCACACATAATCGAAGCAGGTATCCCATGTCTTGCTACTATCCTATTCAAGTACAACCTTGGCAACTTGTCCAATGGATCATTCTCCTTTATTGGCAAGAAGTGAGCATATTTTGTAAGTCGATTCACAATCACCCAGATGGTGTCAAAACCTTGTGACGACCTAGGAAGCTTGGTGATAAAATCCATCATGATATTATCCCACATCTACTCAGGTATTGCTCGTTGTACTAACAGTCCCGATGGCCTTTGGTGTTCGGCCTTGACCCTCGCACATGTCAAGCACTTGCTAACATAGGTGGCGATGTCGGCCTTCATGTTTGGCCACCAATATAGCTTTTTCATGTCTTAGTATATCTTTTCGGAACTGGGATGGATAGAGTACTTCGACTTGTGGGATTCGTGCATAATCACGGATCTTAAGTCTCCATAGCAAGGTAACCAACTTCTGCTGTGTAAACATAAGGTTCCATCGGAGCGTGGTTCCAACTTTTCCTTGGGTATATGCTTTCTGATCATACCACCTACATCTTCATTCACAAGATATTGTGGTTTCTAGGCTTCGATCTGAGCTTCTAGTATTCGTTTGGGAAGATCCAAGCCAATAGTCATAACCAAGGCTCGAACCCGCAATGGCTCAATCCGTTCCTTACGGCTCAATGTATCAGCCACTATGTTTGCCTTCCCTGGATGATAATGAATGTCACAATCTTAATCACTTAGGAATTCTAGCCAACGTCGTTGACTCATGTTAAGCTCCTTTTGACTGAGAATGTGTTGTAGACTTTTATGGTCGGTGAATAGGTGTATTTGGTTCCATATAGGTAATGCCTCCATATCTTTAGAGCAAACACTACCAATCCAAGTTCTAAATCATGAGTGGTGTAGTTCTTCTCATGAACTTTTAGTTGTCGAGAAGCACAGGCAATTACCTTCTCTCTCTGCATCAATACAGCACCTAAACCCATGTGTGACGCATCACAGTAGACCATAAAGTCTTCGCTTCCTTCAGGTAAGGCCAAAATTGGCGCACTGCACAACTTCTATTTTATTAACTGAAAAGTGTTTTCTTCCTTTTCACCCCATTCAAACTTGATTCCTTTCTAAGTAAGCTTTGTCATTGGTTTAGTGTAACACCCCCATAAAATGACAACGCAGCGGAATACCACTTTGGGGTGCGACTTCATAGTATAAAGTACAAGTTATAGTAAACGACCTCAAAAGAGACGTTTGATAAAATGTCACATTCGATTTAAATAAATCAGAGTAAATTTAGGTCCCAATAATTTATTATTTAACAAGATTACAAGATTTCAATCATGATTCAATGTATATTTTAAACATAAATGATTATCGAATGTGAAGAAAACCGAGTCCTTTAAGTTTTGATATCCACGCGACTCGAATGCTCCCAATGCTCAGCTAGCAATATAATAACCTATGAAAATACATACAAAAACGTCAACAATAATGTTGGTGAATTCATAGGTTTAAGTAAAAGCAGTATTGAAATAGTTTAAGAAATATTTCTGTACGAAGAGTAGCGTTACAACATTCAAAAGTATGGTTTTCGAAATCCAATAATGTGTCAATAAAACCGTGAGTGAAACAAAATTTTTGTTAAGAGATAAAAGGAGAACACAAGTTTGGTTCCATCGAGAGACCATGTATGTACGGACAAGCCATATAATCATGTTTCTATTCGAATGACCTCATGATCACCCATGAAGCCTTAACGTTAACACGTAAGTTGTTTGAAAATCGTTGCCCCATAACAAGGTAATATTTGCCTTATACCTAAATTCCTAAAAACAAATTGTCGCGTTGACTGGGTCTACTCGAAAGGATTTGATTCATACTCCCCAACAGGGCTTGCAAACCCAATAGGATCGTTATTTATGTGTACAAAAGTGCTCACACCCATTAAATCTCCATACAATATGTCCGTACATTGAGAGTGCTCACTTTCCGGATTCAAACTTCCCAAAAACCGAACCGGGTTGTCAAGCCCATAGCGCTATTAATTGTATGAGCGGCTACCCATCATAGGTAGTTGACGGCTCACGATTGGGATCTTATGACGAAAGCTACTCAAGCAACAACATATATTCACATACGGGTCCAAGCATAAGAGAAAAACCTACTTGTGTTCGTTTTATAAAAACTAGCATGCATCTCCCTCGCGGGGTTTAAGAAAAATATTTGAAAAGCGAGGCTATGAACTCACCGTAAGTCAAGTAAGCGACGAGGATCGAGAAGTTGAGTATATAGATCGAGAAAGGTCACCAAAAATCACCGACAACCTAAAGGAGTGACGCGACTTAGTAAGATATATAAGTAAAAACAATACGTAAGTAAATTTTAACAAGTATGGGATATGTTTCTTAGATATATGCATGGCGTTACACAAAGACTTAACTAAAGTGATTTTATTCCAATATATGACTAATAACCTAAACTTATAAGTAATTAAACATATACTAAGTTTCAGATATTAGTTTTTGTCTCATTATCAAAATTGTGTACCTTATGTGTTTTTAGAAAAGACGTAAAAGTCCAGTTTCTGTTTTGACCTGTTTTTATGAGTGCATAACTATTAATCCGTAAGGGCTATGAATATGAGGTTTTCACCCATGGAAATCTGTTTGAGTGTAGTTTCTAGAACATTAACCCAATCAATCTAAACCTTTACTAATCAATGGGAATTGTTAATTTAGTGACAGACTACCAAAACAGAATGCTAACTGAATAAAACACTTTTACAAAAACGGCCCTAAATCAAAATCCATAATAGAAATCAATGTGAGGCCAAGTGATGGAGCTTCCCTAAGATGTCTATCATTGACCCATAACTTAAAACCAAAGCTTTTAGTTCAAAAACCCAGACCTTAACACGTTTTCTAATCAAATGTCCAGATTCGACCTAGTTTCGATTTTAACCAAATTTTTGAAAATGTAAATTTATAAAATTTATATAGGAGTTAAAATAAGTAGTGACCTTTTATACGGGAGTTTACATTCTCCCCTCCTTGCGGGAGCAACGTCCCGACGCTCAATTCGTCTAAATCGTCTTCGGTTGAATTGTGAAGAGATGAGGATATAGACAAGTAATCTTCGAGGTTTCTAACAAGAATTGCATAAACAAGATCCAAAGCATCAAGTATGTTCAATGACAAGAGCGAAGGGATTGAATGTCGCGAGAATCTTTGAAAGAAAAGATAAAATACATGACTCAAAGAAGAAGCCATTGGAAACGAGGAATTTAACAAGTCGCCAATTCTCGGAAGCGATTAAGAGTTTATTACTATTAGCTTATCAAGTTCGCCGCAGTTGATACAAATTCGAAAAAATCCACATAACAAGTTATGAGTCGAAAGAAGTTCATAGCCCAAAGAATGATTCGTACAAACGAACACACGCTATGTCGGATACACATAAGCCCACCCATTCACAATTCGTCACTTACATAAAGAGGGGTCCCAATCCATGTAAGTGATGAATTATGAACTTATGGTTTGGCGGTTTATAATTTCCTTATTCAAATGAAGAAGCGTCCCAATTCATTTCAATAAGACGATTATAAATCATCTTACTTAAGCATGGCCGACACAAAACACAATATCAAAACAATGATACAATAAGTAAAAAGGAGTGTCTACTTGACGACATGATTTTTCAAAATCATAAGAAGTAACAAGAAGAGTAATGAGACGTTAGTCCATTATGTTTCAAAGGTGAGTGCCAAAAGACGACACGATTCGAGGTGACAAGATAAAGTCATACTCCCATCAGTTGGAAGATTTCAAAACACTGGATTACAAACACAACATACGCGATTCAAAAGCATAAGAAGAGTGTTCAAACTCGAAGTCAAATGATAGAATAACTAGCGGAATTGACAAACTACGCCAAATTTCAACATCAAAAAAAAGGAAATGAAGTAAGGTTGCGTAAATGTTTCGGTGATAACCGCATCGCTCACAATATATCGAAGTAAACGAACTCATTAAGAAGTACCATAGTACTATACACATATGTAAGGATACAGTAGGATTTAAGCCAGATTTTCCCATTAAAATACCAACTTTACTTGAAAGTTCCAAAAATAGCTGAAAGTAACCGTAAATAATCAACACTTATATGAATTAGCCTTATATATATAGATGGCGGTGATCCCGAAGATAAGCATAAGAATTTGAGAAGAAAATAGCTCATATATGAACGAGTATCCTTATATAATACTAGTATTGACGTTCGAGGGAGAAAATAAGAAAACAGGAAGTACGCGATAGTCGGAGTGGTCAATATATAACCGACCGATATAAGGCAAGTAGTATGACGTCATAATATAGACGTAGGAGAGTGAAATCATAGCCAAGCATTAGCTATTCATTATACATGTGAAACTTTTAGAGATGCTAAATGGAGCATATAAGTTACCTGGGAGCAAGCGCGCGCGGATATCAGACAATGGTGAAAGACTCGTAAAGATTTTCGAAAAATGGTTATAGTTTAGGTTTTGAAAATGACCTAGTTCTCTATAACCAGTAGCTCTGATACCACTCTGTAACACCCCCATAAAATGACAACGCAACGGAATACCACATTGGGGTGCTACTTTATAGTATAAAGTAAAAGTTATAGTAAACGACCTTAAAAGAGACATTTGATAAAATGTCACATTCGATTTAAATAAATCAGAGTAAATTAAGGTTCCAATAATTTATGATTTAACAAGATTACACAAAAAAAATACAGCAAAAAATTAAAAAACAAATAAATAAAAACAAAATAAAACCGGGCGATCTATACTTCCTCCCATAAAGTGCTTCAAATGGTGCCGCCTTGATGCTAGCATGGTAACTGTTATTATAAGATAACTCGACCAGAGGCAAGTGTTGATCCCAACTTCCACCGAAATCAATTACGCAGGCACGTAACATATCTTCCAGGGTCTGAATCATTCTTTCACTTTGACCATCTATTTCCGGGTGGTATGCCGTACTCATATTTAAGTTTGTCCATAAGGCGTTTTGGAAGGACCTCCAAAACCCAAATGCGAATCCGCTATCGCGGTCTGAAATGATCGACAACGGTACACCATGCCTACAGACAACTTCTTTCAGATATTGCCGAGTGAGTTTTTCCATACTATCGTCTTCGTCCTCGAAAAAGTGAGCTGATTTAGTCAATCGATCAACAATTACCCAAATAGAATCATAACCACTAGATGTTCTCGGAAGGCCCGTAACAAAATCCATAGTAATATGTTCCCACTTCCATTCAAGAATTTCAGGTTGCTGTAGAAGTCCTGACAGTCGTTGATGCTCGGCTTTGACTTTGGCGTATGTAAGGCATTTACTAACATATGTAGCAACGTCAGCTTTCATATTCGGCCACCAATATAACTTCTTCATGTCTTGATATATTTTGTCGGAACCCGGATAGATCGAATATTTTGATTTATGAGATTCGTACATAATCAAGTCTCGTAGTCCGCCAAACAATGGCAACCACACACGATTTTCAAAATACCGAATTCCATCAGAGTGAATCTTGAAGATAGGCTTCAACAGTCAGCCCAAATTTTCTGCTTTGACATTTTCTTGTTTCATAGCTTCCAATTGTGCCTTGAGTATCCTTTCGGATAGATCGGTGTAGGTAGACATCACCAAAGATCGAACCCTCAAGGTTTCTCTCGAACTTTCTGCAAGTTGGGGCATCAGCTCACATTGGCTTTTGCCGGGATGTTAACGGATTTCGCAATCATAATCACTTAATAGCTTAATCCATCGCCGTTGCCTCATATTTAGCTCTTTTTGATCCAAAATGTATTGTAGGCTCTTATGATCAGTGTACATAACACACTTTGTACCATAGAGGTAATGTTCCAGAGTCTAGAAGCAAAAACACTCTTCACCAATTCAAGATCGTGAGTAGTGTTAGTTTTCTCATGAGTTTTTTAATTTACTTGTGAAGTATTAGGCAATCACTTTATCCCATTGAATTAGTACCGAACCATAACCCTTGAGTGATGCATCGCAATAAACAATGAAATCATCAGGACCTTCGGGCAAAGCTAAAATTGGAGCCTGTACCTTAGATCTTGCTTAAGCTTTTGGAATGCTTCATCCTCATCCGCACCCCACTTGAATCTCTTATTCTTTTGAGTAAGTTTAGTAAGCGGCTTGGCTATCAAAGAAAATCCCTCGATGAATCTTCTATAATAGCCGGCTAATCCTATAAATTATCTTACTTCAGTTGGCGACTTTGGAATAGGCCAATTTTTGACAGCTTCAATTTTTGCGGGATCAACATGGACGCCTTCCCTATTAATAACATGGCCAAGGAATTGAACGGACTCCAACCAGAAATCACATTTCGAGATTTGCGTATAACTTCTCTTCTTGAGCAGAGTCCAATGATCTTTAGAATGCTCACTATGTTCTCACTTGGTCTTGGAGTAGATTGATCAATGTCGTCAATGATTCGATCGAATTTATCAGAGATACGGCTTGCAGACTCGTTTCATCCAAATCCATTACACTGCCGGTGCATTGGTTAGACCAACGGTCATCACTTGGAATTCATAATGACTATACCTCATTCGAAAAGCGGTGATGGGAATATCCTCTTCTCGAATGCGAAGTTGATGATACCCCGAACGTAGATCATTTTTTGAATATACGCTTGATCCTTGAAGTTGATCGAATAAATCGTCAATTCTTCGGAGAGGATAGCGGTTTTTGACCGTCAACTTATTCAGTTCATGATAATCGATACACATACAAAATGACCCATCCTTTTTCTTTACGAACAATACCGGAGCTCCCCAGGGTGTGAGACTCGGGCGGAATTAATTCCTGTTTTTCCAACAATTCCTTTATTGCTCAGAAAATTCTCATTTTTGACGGGGCCAAACGCTAAGGTGCACAGGCGACAGGAGCAGCACCCGGAACGAGATAAATTTTGAGTTCAACTTTTCGAGGCGGGGGAAGTCTCGACAAGTCATTAGGGAATACTTCAAGAAAATCACGAATTTCCGGTACATCTTCGAGATGTTTCTCAGATTTCTCCTTCTCGGGAACGTGAGCTAGGAATAGATGACATCCTCTTTCGATGTATTTTCTTGCCTTAATACAGGATATCACTTTTAATCGGGAAGAATTTCTATCACCCTTAACCACTAACATTCGGTTCTTAATCAGAATGTGCACCTCCTTTTTACCACAGATGATGACGGCATCATTATCGGCTAACCAATCCATGCCAGTTATGACATCAAAAGCACCATGTTCTATAGGCATTAGATCGATTTTAAATAATGTTGATTAGATTTAAGTGCTACCCTTTAATACGGGTATTGGTATGGCGATCCTTCCATTGGCTAACTCGACCTCATAAACTAGCATTATTCTTCTCAGGTTCGTTATCAAATAATTTGAATAAGACTAAGCACATTTATGAAAATTCTTGTCTGACCCCGAATCATACAAACATGCTAAAAAAATAACGATTATTGAGCAGGGTAACGTACCAGTCACCACATTTGGGCCTTGGGCTTGATCGACATCTTTCACAGCATAAACATGGCCACTTGCATTCCTTCCATCCTGGTTCTTCTTCTCGGGATACAATTCACTGTTGGCAAGGTGATTCGGGTCTCCACACTTGTAACAAACCCTAATCGGCTCAGTATGAGCACCAGTGGCTACTCCTTTACCACGACAATCCCTAGCAATATGTCCCCTTTTTCTACATTTACTGCATTTCACCGGGTAATTTCCAAAATGGAACATGTTACACCTATTGCACATTGGGGCGTGCCCTCCTTGGTTCACATTTTTACCTTGAGCTTGAGTCATGGCCCTAGCACCTCCATTCCTTCGGTTATTGTTTTGATTGTGATGGCGGTTGTCACGGTAGTCTCCCCGGTTGTTACTGCGGTTGCCTTGATTATTCCCTTGATTTCTACCTTCCCATTTTCTCTTGTTTTGCTCAACATTCTTTTCCTTCCACCCTTGAATTTTCTGCTTCATAAGACCATGCGCCATCCTTATAGCTTCATTTAGGGTAGTTGGCTTAGAAGAATAGGTCTCACCCTGAATGTATGATGGCAACCCCTTGATATATTGACTGATCTTCTTTTTGGTAGATGGAACAACCTCAGGACATAGTAAAACCAATTCGTTGAATCGGTTGGTGTAAGCAGCTATGTCATGGTCCCTTAACCTCAAGTTTCTCAACTCATCTTCCATCCTTGATATTTCTTCTTCAGGACAGAATTCTTCCAACATCATCTTTTTCATATCATCCCAAGATTTCCCGTTTGCTTCTGCTAAACCGAGGGTGGCAACTTGGGTGTTCCACCAGGTTAAAGCTCTACCCTGAAGGGTAGCAGCAGCAAACTTGACTTTGCTCCTTTCAGCGCATTCGCTGATCCCAAAAGTACTTTCCATCTTCTCAAACCAACGACAAAGTTCGATAGCCCCTTCTTTACCATGGAATTGGGTAGGACCACACTTCATGAAACTTGAGAAAGTACAATCCCTAGCCTGTTGTGCTCTTTCGGGACCTCCTGCATTGCCTGCACCTTCCACGTTGCCAGGTCCTCCAGCACCTGTCGTGTTCCTGGTGGCACGATCAGCGGCAAGAGCTTTCGCCACTTCGTCGGAAACTAGCTTGGCAATGGCAGCTTGCGACATTTGTTTAGGAGCCATGATTCTATCACGACACAGGAAAAGAAAAGTGTAAGTACTCATACCATTGGTATAATTATAACTTACAGGAATAATAAAATCATCATATGAGTAATAATCAAGGAAGCGAACAATTTGATAAACATATAAGCAATCACAACGCAGTAATTAAAGATCAAAGTAGTTATCTTCATTAAGCACCAAAATTAGTACAATGCTATAGTGTTTTACAAAACGTGACCTAAACATGACCCACCCCTAGGTCATTACTAGCACTAGTAATATGTCAACTACCGACAGGCCGGTTTAGTGACTACATGATCCAATAAGAAAGTACTACTAATAATACTAAGCTACTAGGAGTCATCCTACATAAACCCGAATAGAACTATGGTGTTTATAGAGAACCAAAAAAAAAAAAAATTAACCCCCCCCACCCCCAGGCAGCACAAGGTCACTAACTGGCACTAGCAGTTTAGTGTACTATCCAAAAGATCCTAGACCAACCAGGTAAAAAGGAAGAAAAATGACTACTGGGCCCCCGAAGGCGGTCCTGGAAGTCTCTTCTCCAAAACAGTGAGGCGCTCCTCCATCCATAGCATGTACTGCATCAAGGTACCCTCGCGACTGTGCATCTCAGCCACTGTAGTCTGCAACTGCTGGTTCTTCGACCTGGATTCATGTAGAGCTGTCTGCAAGGTCTGCACCTGCTCCTCTAAAGCAGTCACTCTAGGGTGAGTCTCTCCAATGGCAAGGCTGTTAGTCGCCTCAATATCACTCACCTCCATCATCGTCCTCGTCAACGCTCCTTGCCTCTCTCTCAGGTTATCCATCTCCCTATATAAGTCATCAATCACCTGAGGCTGAGCTACGATAGCCGTAGATGGACCTCCAACCTCGTAGGTGCTCGGGTTAGGCGCATCCACAACATCACCAACATCATCATCCATAACCTCCTCGTCAAACTCTGGGTCTACCATCGGCTCATTCATCTCTCCTAGTGGTACATCCCACTCTATCCATCCATTATTATTGTTGTTGTTAGCAAAGTGAGCATGGCCTGGATTTGGCATAAACTCATTGTTGAAGTTGGGCACGAGAGCATTCGCGTCGTCATTTGGAGGTAGGTTCGCCATGATAATCTGCGAATACGAGGGATACGTATAAGGTCACTATATTTAATAAAATTTATGCAAAGTACGAATGTATGCAAAATATATGAATGTATGCAAATATGAATGTATGCAATACATTAGATATGAGACTTTCAAAGTATGATAAAAACTTTAATATGTAAAGTTTAATAATAAATATATATCATAGTATTTATTAATAAATACTTAGTGATAATACACCCGCAATATATAATGCTAGAAACGTAATTGCAAGAACGACTTGGCCGGCATCATGAGGAATTTGCGCGCTAAAATTTTAAAAATAAAGTTATAGTTTAGGTTTTGAAAACAACCTAGTTCTCTATAACCTGTGGCTCTTGATACCAATCTTTAACACCCCCAAATTTACACGCAGCGGAACCAACAATTTGGGTGTTAAATAATAGTACAATAGTCATAAGATATAAAGAACGACTCAATGAGACGTTTTAAAAACAAACAACCATTCCATTACATTATTATCAGAGTTCAAAAGCGTAGTCCCGAGAGATCGTTACCATCCATAAAACAAGTTTGATTTTAACAAACTAAATTAAGTTTTTGTTAAGGAATGGATTTTTAAATTGATGAACAAAATTTTAGCGCAGATCCTCCTCATCAGTGCCTCCAAGTCTCCGGACTTCAATTACCTGAGATGAAACATGCTAAAAAGTCAACACGAGGTTGAGTGAATTCATAGGTTTTATAAGTAATAAACAGTAGAAAGAAGGGTTCGAACACAAGCTTATAATATTCATAGCATATATAGACTTGTGATCAGACAAGTTATTAACCAACAGTTGCATTGAGCTCGCGACACCGATCCCATTGACGAAATTCCATATACAATTAATAATAATCCAATGAATGCCCCCAGGCTAGGTACTTCGTCAGATACCTACTTAAATCTCCATACAATATGTCCGTACATTGGGAGTGCTCACTTTTCGGATTCAAACTCCCAAAAACCGAACCGGGTTGTCAAGCCCATAGCGCTATTAATTGTATGAGCGGCTACCCATCACAGGCAGTTGACGGCTCACGATTGGGGTCTTATGACGAAAGCTACTCAGGCAACAATATATTCACATACGGGTCCAAGCATACAAGAAAAACCTACTTGTGTTCTTTTTATTAAAACTAGCATGCATCTCTCTCGCGGGGTTTAAGAAAAATATTTGAAAAGCGAGGCTATGAACTCACCGTAAGTCAAGTAAGCGACGAGGATCGAGAAGCTGAGTATATAGATCGAGAGAGGTCACCAACAATCACCGACAACCTAAAGGAGTGACGCGACTTAGTAAGATATATAAGTAAAAACAATACGTAAGTAAATTTTAACAAGTATGGGATATGTTTCTTAGATATATGCGTGGCGTTGCACAATACTTAACTAAAGTGATTTTATTCCAATATATGACTAATAACTTGACCTTATAAGTAATTAAACATATACTAAGTTTCGGATATTAATTTTTGTCTCATTATCAAAATTGTGTGCCTTATGTGTTTTTAGAAAAGGCGTAAAAGTCCAGTTACTGTTTTGACCTGTTTTTATGAGTGCATAACTATTAATCTGGAAGGGCTATAAGTATGAGGTTTTCTCCCATGGAAAGCTATTTGAGTCTAGTTTCCATAACATTAACCCAATCAATCTAAACCTTTACCAATCAATGGGAATTATTCATTTAGTGACAGACTACCAAAACAGAATGCTAACTGAATAAAACACTTTCACGAAAACGGCCATAAATCAAAATCCATAATAGCAATCAATGTGAGGCCAAGTGCTGGAGCTTCCCTAAGATGTCTAGCATGGACCCACCACTTAAAACCAAAGTTTTTAGTTCAAAAACCTAGACCTTAACACGTTTTCTAATCAAATATCCAGATTTGACCTAGTTTCATACTTTGGCCATATCTCACTCATCCGGAACAATTGGTTGAGCATCCAACTATCCCATGGAGCTGAGAATTATATATATCTACCCATGCAATTTAATCATAGACCCCAAGCTATAATTTTAGAGATATGACACGATTTTTCTACTGTTTCAAAACTGCCTCAATAAATCACTAGTAAATCAATCCAAGACTCTTCCAAAACACCAATCATTAACTTGCAATGCCACTACATATCATTTTAACATATCCCATATACAATAACATAATTTTTATATATCAAAACAAAACTCATAATATTATGAACATGCATGATTAATAAAGTGACAAATCAAAAACATGTATAACCAAGATTAAACCATAATCAAAATAAGGAATTAGGGAGCTCACAATGCTTTAGAAAAATAGATTATCAAGACCACAAAAACTCTTCTCCTTGATCCCTTATGGCTGCCGAAAATTAGGACCCAACAAACAAAACTTTAGCTTGATTTTTACTCTTCAAATCTTGTAGGATTCTTTAACAATAATCCCTAAAAACCTTTCTTGGACTTAAGATCAATGAAAACCCTAAAAATCAAGAATCATGAAAACCCTTGCATGGTGTTTTTGATTGAGTTTATGAATAAAGGTTATTATAACAATGATTTGGAGTGATTTGTGATTTAGAAAGTGGGGTTTTTAATAGAGATTGAAGGATGGTGATGGTGGTGTTACTGTGTTCGACGCAGAAGAGAGAAAAAGAAGGAATAGAGTCGTTGGTTTTGATATCTATGTGATATCTATGAGTTTTAAAGAAGAGGTAGTGTACTATATACGGTATTTGCATGCAAAGGAGAAAAAATAGGTATGGTTTGATTGGGCTTGGGTTTTGGCCGAATAATATTGAAGGAGAAACAATGATGATGTTCGGTTTGTAGAAAAAAAAATATAGAGGTTTTTATTTTTACCATAAATATGTATTTGTATGTATTTATTTAAGATAAGTATAATTTTAAATTAGGTAATAATTAAAGAAAATTTCTAGGGGTATTTATTGGTTTGTGTAACCGGTTAAGGAGAGAAAAAGGAGGGGAGTGGGCCAAAATTTTATTAGGTTGGTATTTTTGATAGATTTTTCAGCCCAAAAACTAGCCCGACTTGGTAATTTTTATAAAAACGCGATTTTTTTTGTCTCATTTTCGGCAACCAACGAAAGGATTTTAAAATTTCAAAAATAAAAATGAAATAAAAATTTATCAAGCTCTCGAGATAATAAATTAAGAAATTTAGGGTTTCTCGTTCATTTAAATGAATAATCACCCAAAGCATAGTACGACACTCAAATTTCGCAAAACGCAAAATTTAAGAGACGTCACATCCGAAATAGGTCAGACATATTATTTCCACTAAAATGCCTCTAATGAAATTTACGAGGCTATAATTATGCATCCATTAGCTTCTCGATCGATAACAGGTGACTTACGGTTCAAAACTCGCCAAAATCTATAAATTTCAATTTCGACCAAATTTTTGAAAATGTAAATTTATAAAATTAATATAGGGGTTAAAATAAGTAGTGACCTTTTATACGGGAGTTTACAATTTAGACCATCTTCAACCTGCTTTTGAGCATCATCAGCAGTTTTTGGTTCACCATTATCAACATCCTTTGTAGGTGAATCAAAGTATGAAGTATCTTTACAAATTGGCATCACAATGCAATCTTGACTGTTTTCTTTTGATGTGCATGCAGAGTCATTAGAAACTATACTTGCAGTAACTGGTACATAGTTCATAGATTAGGTTAGAGAATCAATATCAAACAGCCATTTTGGACCAGTCCCTTCTATCATAGGCTTATTCTCTAAAAAGCCAATATGCAAGTTTTCTTCTACCCTCTTGGTTCTAGTGTTGTATACCCTAAAAGCTTTACTACTCAAAGAATATCCAACAAAGAAACCTTCATCACTTTTGCCATCAAACTTGCCTAAACTATCCAAAGTATTAAGAATAGTAACATGACAACCAAATGGTCTCATAAAACTTAGAGTTGGTTTAAAACCTCTAAAAAGTTCATAAGGTGTCTTGTTATGAGGCTTGACTACTAAGACCCTATTCTGTACATAACAAGCAGTAGAAACTGCTTCAGCCCAAAATGTGGTAGGTAACTTAGAGTCAGCTAACATTGTTCTAGCAGCCTCAATGAGTGTCCTATTCCTCCTTTCAGCAACACCATTTTGCTGAGGAGTCCTAGCTACACTATATTCTCTCTTAATACCTTTTTCTCTGCAAAAATCATCCATTACTTTGTTCTTAAACTCTGTTCCATTATCACTTCTGATTATTTTCACTTTCTTATCCACTAGGTTTTCTATTACTTTGATAAAGTTCTTAAGGATCTCACTGGTTTCATCCTTAGTTGTTAAAAAGAAAACCCATGTAAATCTACTATAATCATCAGTGACTACTAAGCAATACTTCTTATGCATCAAGCTACTTACAATGGTTGGACCAAACAAATTCATATGTAGCATAAACAAAGGCTTAGTAATTGGATTCAGAACTTTAGACTTACAAGAAGCTCTGTGTTGCTTCCCTTTTAGACAAGCAACACAGGTTTGGTCATTTTCAAAACATTTTGTAGGTAATCCTCTTACTAGATTATCCTTGACAAGCTTATTTATGTTTTTAAAATTTATATGACCAAGTCTTCTGTGCCAGAGCATTGATTCATCTAATGCAGCCTTTGCAACAAGACAAGTCAAACTTTCTTTAGGTACAATGTTCTTCATATCAAAACTGTACATATTGTCCTTTCTAGGAATTTTAAGAAGTATATGATTTTCAGAGGTTGTGAGGAGTGAGGGGATGGAGAGTATGGTTGGTAGACGGAGTGATTGGTAGTGTAAGGTTTGGTGTAAGGGGTTGAATTTTTGGTATAGGGGTTTTAGGGGATGTATTAGTAGGGGGGAGTTATTGGAATTTTGTGAAGGTTGTGGTAGGAGGAGAGGGATGGTGAAGGGGTTTTTTTGTTGGTGTTATGATTGGTTGTAGTGGTATTTAGGTTAATGGGTTGGAGGGGATATATAGGATGTGGGAATGTTGTATTTGGGGTTGGGAAGGGTTGAAAATGGGATGTTACAATGTATATAGTATGGTAATGATAGGTGGGGGGGTTGGAAGTAGTTGTTGGTAGGGTGAGAGGTAGATATTGATGGGTGTAAATTGATATTGATTTATGATTTGTTTGTAGGGTAAGGGGAGGTGGATATTTTTTTGAGGAGTTAATATGGTGTGGTTATAGTTTAGGATAGGGATGAGTTTTGGTTTAGATAGTTGGATTGATCATACTGAATGACCCGTCCTTCTTTTTGACGAACAAGACCGGAGCTCCCCAAGGTGAGGAACTAGGTCTTATGAAGCCCTTGTCAGAAATCTCCTGTAGTTGTTCCGACAATTCCTTCATTTCAGATGGAGCCAATCGATATGGTGCTCGAGCTACGGGCGCGGCTCCTGGAATTAAGTCAATCTGGAATTCCACTGGTCGAGTCAGAGGAAGACCTGGCAAGTCCTCAAGAAACACTTCAGGAAAATCTCAGACAATTGGTACGTCCTTAATTTGTTTTCCTTCCGACTTGTCCTCCTCATTCTTGGCGGATATCTACGCCAAAAAGACCTGGCATCCTTTTGCCATGTACTCTTGAGCCTTTGAACATGAGATAATGGTTAACCGAGATTCTCTCCCATCGTTACTTTCGTTACCACAAAAAATCAAGGTTTCATTCCCATAGGGAATTCGGACAAGTTTCTCATCATACACGACCACGGCGTGACACCTTCTTAACCAATCCATACCGATAATAACGTCGAAACTACCCAGTTCTACAGGCATTAGGACTATGTTGAATGGATGGCCTAAGAAATTTAAAGTGCAACCCCACATAATAGTGTCTACCTCGACTATTTTCCCGTCAACTAATTCCACATCATAAATATTTTCCAATGGGGTGTAGGTGATGCCAATCAGGGAACTAAACACAGAAGATATAAAGCTCCTATCGGCACCGGTGTCAAATAAGATAGATTCATATCGGTTGTTTAAGAGGAACGTACCTGTGACGACATTGGAGTCCAGGTTTTCCGATGCGTACCCTCTCTTCTCTGCATTCCCAACTGCATACACCCATCTCTCGTTTCACGTCTCTCATCACTCGGAGCATCTCTACCATCTGCTCCTTGGGCCTACGGTCAGTATCTCAAAGCTCTGTCGTCTCAGTCTACTGCTCCTGAAAGCGAGTCTCGTGTATCTGATGCTGTGTCTGGATGAGGGTGCTCTGCAGTTATAGTTGTGCCTGATGAGCCAGGATATGGATCTCATGTGCATACACATGATCATGGTGGGTCTGAAGCTCCTGATGGGTCGCCTGACTCAATCCTATCGAGTGAGCCCAAGCCTCTCGAGAAGCATAGGACTCCTCCTCTACCATCCATACTGTCTCTTGGAGAGTCATCCTATCCCCCATAAGTAAGTCGACCCGCTGCGAGTCCATATCTACTCACTGTGATATACGAGACCTACTATCCTGAGCATCCTCTAGTAGAGCATATAAGTCCTGTGTATCATGCTCCTGGAGCTCAGCAAGCTCTGCAACCCTAGCACTGACCTCTCTTAAGGTCACCGGTGCTATCTCAGGAACTGCCTTTGCCGGATCTACCCAAGTATCCCTAATACTATACCCAACATCTCTAACCCCCTATCGTCTCTCTTCAGCATCTACCGTGCTGACAAACCCATAATCTATCCCTTGACGTCTGGTAGGTTTGGCAGTAGAACTCTCTCCGATCTCATATCTGGAGCCTAGAGTGGACAAACATAACCTCTTGCGAGGTGGCTGCTCGAACTCGGGAAGATCATCCCTACGATCAATAGGTGGTGGTATGTATAGAGATGGTAGTAGTGGTGGTAATGGAGGTGATGGTAATGCGGCAGTAATGACATCAATCAGGACCTGAGTGGATGCTATCATGACTGTCTGGGTTTGTGTTGGACACCCAGATGATGGTAGTAATGGTGATGGCATTGGTGGTGGTGATGAATGTGTAGGTGGGGCCATGCACCTAGCAAGACGCTCTCCTGTAGAGGGTAGTGATAGTGAGATAGGTGGTGATGGTAATGGAGTAGTCATGGCTAGAAGTCTCTCAACCTCTGCCTCTGGTGGAAGGGATATAGAAGCCTGAAGTCGGACAGTAATCCTAGCTCCAATGGTACAGGCTTTGTTCCCTCGGGTAGGGAAACAAGCTCATTAGTAGGTACAACAACAGCGAAGTCGGCCGAAGATGGGTGCTCTTCCTCCTCCTCGTCCTCCCCATCCTCCTCGTCCTCATCCTCATCATCAGCGGCATCCCCAGATGAATCATTATCTCCATCATCTACATCATCTCCCCCATCCATAGGATAGTCAACTAGACCATCCTCTGTCTCATCATCCTCATACTCCTCTGGATCCTCCTCGGGATCTGACTCAGTAACATACCCGGGTGACTCAACAGTAGGCGAATCAACCGGAGGTAATGGCTGCACCTCAGTCGGGAACACGTGCTCATCCTCCAAGGGTATATACTGCATAGGGAGTCCATCGTATCGGTATACGATGACTCATAGAATGCCTCCATCAGATATCTCCTCATCATTGGCTCCCTAGAAGGCTCTGCCTGGCTTAGAGTCGGTGTAGACGGAAGTGTGTCTAACGCCTACGGTCAGTCTCTCGAAGCTCTGTCATCTCATAGCTGCTGCATCTGGTTGTGTGTTTTCATGTACCATGGTGTTGTGTCATGGACATCGGAGTACCCTGCAACTCGTAGTGGTGTCTTATGCGCATGGAGCTGGCGACTCGTGTGTAGTATTACCTGTCTCCGATGGTTGTGCTCATAATAGGCCGCTGATCTCAATCCTTAATGCTTGAAGCCTATCAAGCCTATCGGGAAAGATTGGCCTCCTCCTATACAATCGTTTTGTTCTTAATGAGCTTACCTATCCTCCATTAAGCAAGTCGAACCCGTGAGAGGTCCTTAGTGTCTCGTTGTGATATGCGAGCCCTACTATCTAAGCATCCTCTAATTCTGAGCATATTTAAACTTCTCTGCGTATCATGATCATTGGAGCCAGCAAGCTCTGTAACCCTAGTATTAACCTCTCTCACGGTCACAGGTGCTATCTTAGAAACTGCCTCTGCCGGATCCACCCAAGTATCCCTAATAGCATACCCAACCTCACTAATCACCTGTCGTCTCGCTTTGGCATCTAAAGTGCTGAAAAAACCCATAATCTATCCCCTGACCCTCCTATAGGATTATAGCAGTTAGATCGTCCCTGGGCCTCTTACCTGTGGCCTAGTGTGGACAAACACATCGCCTCGTATGTGGTGGCCGCTCGGACTCGGTCAATTATTCATCCCTTTCGGTCAGCATTGCGGTGGTATGGTATAGAGAAGGTGGTAGTGGTTTTTGGTAGTGGAAGGTGATGGTATTGCCAGGCAGTAATAGCATTAATTAAGGGCCTGGTGGAGGCTATCTGGTGTATGGATTTTGGATCGGACACCCTGATGATGATAGTAATGGTCCGACTGGCTACAGGTGGTGTGTGATGAATGTCCTTGCAGATGGGCCTTGCACATAGCTAAGGCGCTCCCCTAAAGAGGGTGGTGATAGTGAGATAGGTGGTGATGGTGGTGGGGTAGGCATGGCTAGAAGTCTCTCAACCTCTCCTCTGGTGGAAGGGATATGGAAGCCTAAAGTCGGACAGTAATCCTAGCTCTAGTGGTAGTAATGTCAGTGGAGGGTGGTGGTATAACAGGCTCTGTTCCCTCATGTGGGGAAACAAAGTCAACAGTAGGTACAACAACAACGGAGTCGGCCGAAGCTAAGTGTTCCTCCTCCTCCTCCTCATCATCATCTTCATCCCCTTCATCCTCATCCTCATCATCGGCGTCATCCCCGAATGAATCGTCCGTTTCATCATCTCTATCCTTCTCCATGTCCCATAGGTAGTCAACCAAACCATCCTCGGTCTCATCATCTCATAACTCCTCTGGATTCCTCTTCTGGATCCGACCATCAACAAACATATCATGGTTACTCAGCAAGTGTAGGTGAATACAACAGGATGGTAATGGATTCTCCTCAGCCATGGAATACTCTCATGCTCCATCCTCCAGGTATTTACTCTGGGTATATAGGCTCTGGCACGTTGTCAAGAATCTTGTGCTTTATGAACATTGCTCACGTTCTTCCTTATCCTGTGGTACTGGTGGTCTGTTGGTGGCTCTCGGGGGCTGGTTAGTAATCCGGTGATGGTGGGGCTACAAGGATGTTAGGAGTCCATCGTATCATAATACTGATGTATCTCGTGGAGAAACTCCATTCAGATATCTCCTCATCAGCTCCCCAGAAGACTCTGCCTGGCCTCAGGGTCGGTGTAGACGGAAGTTGTAAGTGGTAACCGCTAGATGATGCAGATGTCATGTCTGCTCTGTAAAACAAAAATACTTATATTAGTATTACTTATAAGGATATTATTGTAATATACGTAATATAATTTATATATTGTTTACCATTTATGCAAGCATTTGTTAACTACTAATGCGAAATAAGGTGTATCGGTCATGGAAGATACATATGCTAGTTTGCAACACAAGTAATGTATGTTGTCCCGTGCAAACCTATTTTGAAATTGCAATGTTTGAACATGGTTATAGTATCAGACAATAACTTTTGACCCTGGTTCTCTATAAAATTTGGCTCTGATTACCAATCTATTAACACCCCCAATCGGGTTGGAAGAGAAGATTTATTGGATTATCTCGAGGGGCGTTACTTCATCGTAAATTGCACAAGATTGATGAGACTCCGGGAAGTGTAGGTAACATCGGATGATGCAGAAGACATGATTGCTGCAAAAAGCAAAAATAACTTACATAAATATTACTTATAAGAGAGATCTGTATATCGTGTCTATAAGTTTTAATTATAAGGGTCTTATAGTAATATATGTAATATAATTTATATATACGCGTATATCAATCACGTAAGCACTTAGTAACTACTAATGTTAAAATAGTGTATGTCATGTAAGCACGTATATTAAATGCAAACAAGTAATGTATGTATATCCCGTGCAAATCCCATTTGTGAAAACAATGTTTGAATATGGTTATAGTCCAGACAAAAACTTTTGACCTGGTTCTCTACAACCTTGGCTCTAGATACCAATCTGTAACACCCCCAAATCTGGGTAGCAGCAAAATGTTGAATATCCGAGGGCGTTACTTCATAGATCAATGGCACAAGATATGAGAATGACCACTAAACGTGTCTTTAAAAAAAAGATACATTGCATTTAACAAAATACTTGTTCATTACATAAGCTCACGACTTCAAATTGTTTGACAACATAAGTAAAGATTTGGATTTATAACAAATGTCCCAAAATGTAATACGCCCCAAATCTTTAGTATTGACTCTCCAAGAGTGACCCCCAATGTATCTTGGCACCTCGTGCCTTATTGACCTAAGAAAAACATGCTTAAAACGTCAACACAAAGTTGGTGAATTCATAGGTTTATGTTTGTAAATTGTAGGACCGCAAGATTCCCAAGTGTATGATTAAGCAACAGATGCAAACATCATTAAAAGTAATTACGTTTTCCTAAGCTCATGACACTGAAGCTCGACATGTATGAATACAATAAATTGATAATAAATGCCCATGAATGATGTTCTGACCCGCAACATCCCAAATCCGACATGGTATACGTTTATTGTCCGGCAGACCGGCACAGTGAGCGCTACTCACCCAAACGGGGATGTCAATCCCAAATAGATATATTTATAACATTCGCGCTCGCAATCTAGCAATTCACAATTCATGATGAAAGGGCTCAGTGGGTTATCGCTACTTAGGCAAACACGTAATCATAATATAAAATGTACACTTGCGTCCAATTTGTAAAACAAAGCATATTCTCACCCCAAAGATGTAAATCATTTAAACAATTGTAAAACATGGGGCTATGAACTCACCTTAATGAATAGTCCTCTGAAAATGATAGATATATCCAAGTATGGAAAATGTATCACACCATCAAATACCTAAGTAAATACGGCCAATCTTAGTCTACAGTTTAGGCTAAAGACTCAATGTATAAACTATAATAAATTGCTAGTTTATATATACTGTTATCACTTGTGTGGTGGTGCAAATGTTTATTGAATTTGTATTCACTTGATGGCTCTTGGGAAGGTTTACGATTACACACGCTCTAGTTTACATATAACGCCATTAATTAATATTCATATTTATTAAGTTGTGTTTCAACTCGTATAATATCCGAAAAATATTATAATTTGTCCGTACCGTTAAGTGTTTATTAAATTCACCTTTGTTTATAAAGTACCCTTAAGTTTTCTATAATTTCAAAACAGCCCCTAGGTTTATAAAATATATACTATTTACATTTTTAAACCTTTAAGTTTCCACTTGTACACATTTGGTCCTTCAACTTTACAAAATTACACTTTTGGTCCTTATATGTTCCAATAGTCCCTAAAGTTTAAGAAATGAAAAAAACAGTCCTTCAACTTACAAAACAGTGAGTTGACAGATTTGAACCCTTAAGTTTCAAAGTTGACACTTTTAGTCCCTAAATTTGTAAAAATCACATTTTAAGCTCGATTAAGTTCTAACAAGTGGCAATTGGTTTTATTACTTCGAAATAAGCCATAGAAGCTGAAACTCTTTATAAATAAGCTCGGATAAGCTTATTTATTCTTATTGGGCTTAATGCGCCTTATTGGGCCCGTTAAGGTCCATTAACCTATTTAATGGTCAAAATGAAATTTCAAAAAGCTTATAAAAAACTGATAAGCTTAAAAATAAGCTCGGGTGAGCTTATTTGAGCTTATTAGGCTCGTTAGCCCAATAACTCAACTCGAAAGTTTGTAAAAAGGTTTCCTTCATTATACAAATTATTTTCTAGACTTATTAAGCTTATTTAGGGTCTGATTAAGCTGACTTAACTGCGTGGCTTATCCAATAAGCAAATAAGCCCCGGTAATGGGCTTTTGGGCCCATTACAAGTCTATTTAGTGTTTTAAGGGTTTGGGCTTGATCCATTAAGGTCCATTAGCTTTTCTAGGATTATTATAAGCCTTATAAGCTGATTAAGCTCACAAATAAGCTGCCGAAGCTTATTTGTGGCTTATGGGCTTTGGTGGTTACGTAAATGGGCCATTAAGTCCAATTAGGGTTCAGTTTGGTTTTTAATGGTATTAAGGGTCCATATTAGTTTCAATAAGCTCGTAGGACTCTTAATAAGCTCGTAGAGCTTATAAATGAGTTGTGGGTCCACCAAGCTTGCTTATTGGGCCTGTTTGGGTTTAATGGACTCATTCGTGGTCCATTAAGACCTCTTTTGTATTTCGTGTATCCCAAATAGGTTTAAGAACTCTACGTGTTTTCAATAAGCTCATGTGAGCTTATAAACAAGCCACGACCCCCAACCAAGAGACTGTTGGGTCTGTTGGGCCTATTTTGGGTTGTACATGGCCATTGGGCCTAATAGGGTTCGAATGGTTTATTAAGGGTGCTTTTGTGGTTCACTAGCATCAAACAAGGTGCCTAGCTTTTCTTAATCGTGACACATAACATGCGAACATTCAAGATTCTCATATACCCCTTCCCTAGCCACGTTGTTATGTTTTCTTTGAAAGTTTACATGTGGCTTTGTTCATATTCATGTATCAAGGTTATTGTTTGCGTTAGTGTTTACATTGCATGCAAACGAATAGGTTTAAGCCTTTGCTCATTATAACTCCTCCTTGTACACGTTCCTTTACTTATTATCATCACACAAGTCGTATATATACACAATAACATTGCGTATAACACACATGTTTTATATTTAATGTGCATGGACTTATGTTAGCATATCATTTATATATTGTCGTGACATTTAGGCTAGTTAACAAAGTAAAACAAGTATACTACGATTTATATAGGTTCAACGTAACTTACAAAAGGTCCTAAGGCTTTGTTTCGACTGTACGCGAGCTATGTGACAACCCACGTATGCGATATACGACCCAAATGATAAACCAAAGCTCCAAAGCTTAGTATACACCCAATCCTTAGCTTGTGTTTTCCCTTGTGGCCTCATAAACAATCCCTAGTGTATATTGTTGGTTCGAAATGAATTGTGGTGATGTATGTTTGTGGTTTGTGACCCGAATAAGAAAGGGAGTATATATGTTTTCTTGTTTGAGTGTGTGAGAGTTGTAAGAGTGTAAAATGGTATATGTGAGTGTGTATTTATAGGTAAAGTAGCTGGTTACATTTTCTAGTCACACAAACAAACTAAAATTGGCCTAGGTTAGTGGTTTTTGAGGCTTCTAGTTAGCAACACATTGTTTTGTTAAAACAACTAAGTACCATCCTTAATTACTCAATATTTGCATAAGATTTATCAAGATTATGGAAATCTTATGGATTTGTGTGTTGGTTTGCTTATTGCCGCGACATAAAAGAAGAAAAAGAATCCTAAGTGGTCTTTAACCATTGTGTATTAGTTAACTAGGAAACATTAAGGACAAGTTTTAATTAAGCTTAGTTGTACATGTACTTAGCAAGATCTTTTAAGGATTTCTAGTTTGTTTAGTGCCCATTATTTGGCCCTAGTAGGTATTAACACAAGAATTGATTTAATTTTGTGTTTAAGGTTTAAAAGTGGGTATTGGTTTGAGTCTAGGTAAGTCTAGGTATTTTCGGGTTGTGTCTAAATGTATTTTATTGCGAAACGTAAGCCCTTTACGTGACCAATAAAAATAAAGTACGTAAAGTTAATAATTAACTTTTTAATAATCATATGACACTAGGTTGATGTAAACCTTAATTTATTTGATGACCGTTTACATTAAATGGTTATTTCTAGTCTACGCGATTTAGCTTAAAAGTTAATTAAAAAGTAAACACGTATCAGACCAAAATAAATAGTGACGAATAATAGGAGTCGTAAAATGACCTAAAATTAAGAAATGTTACATTTTGGACAAAAGGGGGCCGGCCATGTAGAGAGAAAAGGGAGGGACCATCTATGTCAAGATTAGGTAGCTTTTTCCCAAAGCTATGTAACCCTAATCCTAGCACTATAAATATAGGGTCCCTAAACCTCATTTTTCATCGCATACCTCTCCTCTCTTATCTCTTGGTCGAAATTAGGGATCCCCATGAAAGGGAACCTAAACTTTCGGTCCATTCTCACGTGTCCGAAATTAGGGATCCCCATGAAAGGGAACCCGAACTTTCGGCCCATTCTTAAGTATTCGATATTCGGTCAGGGAATTAGGAATTACGAATTAGGAACTAGGAATACGAATTAGGAATTAAGAATCAATAATCAAGAATCAAGAATCATGAAGCAGGAAGCAGGAAGCAGGAAGCAGGAAGCAGGAAGCAGGAAGCAGGAAGCAGGAAGCAGGAAGCAGGAAGCAGGAAGCAGGAAGCAGGAAGCAGGAAGCAGGAAGCAGGAAGCAGGAAGCAGGAAGCAGGAAGTAAGAAGTAGGAATTAGGAATTAACTAATAAAACTTATACATCTACACATAGAACTTATAGATTTAGAAATATAATAAGTTGTCTAAGTGTATGCAAGTTTTGTTATTAGTTTTTATAAAGTTAGCTTACGTTATTTACATCTACATTCTACTACTAAAATTAAACAAGCCGCCCATCAGCCGGCCTTGAAACTTATTAGTTAGTGTACAACCAAAAGTTCACTCAAAATACGAGCACTCAACAACTATATAGTACGGGTCTGCATGCCTCGTCTTTTATATAATAAAGGAAAACTCTAGATTTTTGACATTTTGAAAAACTAGATTTCTTATTAGATAATAATTTACTTATTTTATTTTTTAAATATGTTTAATAAATAAAAAATCATCCTACATATATCTTTATATGTGATCGACATGCAATTGGTGAAATGAATGGTTTACACAAATTCGTTATCATAACTGGCGATTAAGATATGTCGACAATCGTTTATATAACGAGACTTGAAATTAAGTCGTTCATAATTGTTTAGTTGAAGTTAGAATTGCTTTTGAAAGGCATATTTTATAATGGAGCAAAATGAGAAACAGTGATAATTGTAGGTCTAAAGTAGAAGATGTTGGCATTTTTAAGTTATAGCTTTAAATCAATAAAGTGTAACGATAGAAAATCAAGGGCAAATTGCTTAAAAATGTAGTAAAGTTTTCTTTTTTTCTAATTCTGTGTAGTCATTTTTTTTCTTGCTATTTAATCACCATATTTTCAAATTTTGACTTTTGTGTGTATTTTGTGACCATTTTACCCATATGTTTTTAACCAACGTGTTAATCGTGAAGGGTAAATTGGTCATTACATGTGAACAAAATACATACAAAGTCGAAACTCTAAAGTATGATGATTAAATAGCAAGAAAAAAAGATGACTACACAGAATTATAAAAACGAGAAAGTTTACTACATTTTTAAACAATTTGCCCAAAAATCAGTGGTTATTGTATTGAATGAGATATGGTTTCTTCATTAAAAAACTAAGAAATTTCTAATCTATGTTTTTACACAAAGTAGCTTAAGGACCCATAGAATCACGAGGATTTTTAAAGATATTGTTCATTAAAGATATACGTGTGTGAATAAATGGACAAACAATAATGAACGTGAATAAGTTCTATTATTGAAAGGAATAATAACTAGAGAGTAATGATTGGCATGTCTAATTGATATATCTAAATGTATGCCTAATACTGTGTGTGAGCATCATGTTGGTGACAGTAGATGAACTCACTTTTTTCACAAACAAATAAACAACTTACACACCCATTTTAGCATAAATTTAGTCACACATTTAGGGATTTAAATCATTTTCCATAACTAAAATGTAAATAATATGATAAACAATCTGGTTTGTGACGATTAAAATAATAAATGTGGATGTAATGTATTTTTGACCTTTGATAGATAAATGTACGTATCGGCTTTGCCATCTTTGATAGTTTTGATAGATAATTCTGTGAACACCTATGAAGTAAAAACAACAAAAGTGTAAGTAAAAGAAAGTTGTTGATGATATTATAGAAAAAACTTTAAAAATGGTACGGAGTATAAAAAGTGTCATATGTATATTGTACTTACCTCTTGAAGATTGATCATAAACCTTGAAGTACTTATTTGTAGACAACATTTGTAGTAGTTTTCGAGATATTACCATCCGCATCACAAATGACAACCTTCAAACGCAAACGCAGACGGAGTAATTTTCAACATCGACATAATAACCACATTTCCAAAGCGTGATCCATTAATTATCGTTTCCTGAATAGAAGTTCTTGCATTGTTAATCTAGGAACTTGAAGTCTTGTCTAATTATATAATCCATTAGTTTAATCAATATTTCTCAACAACAATATCGGGACATCTACTTTAAACACAAGTTTGTGGTTAGGAACACTAGAGAATTTCAATCCAATGATAAATTCGGGAGATAAGATGATTCATTTATGGTGGCGTCCCGCCAGTTTCATTTTTATCAATGTTATTGCAACTTAGATAAACCATTTCTTCACCTGGAAATGTCTGCAACAAATGATCATTTATGGTTTCCACGAATTCATTCGTGAGAGCAAGAATGGCCTTTTCTTGGAAGTTTCTTGGATCATTTATGTTACTCAAAAGGTTTAGATAAGTAAAATCAATAATAGATATTAGCCTTATCAACTAGAATAACAGATATAATCGGATCATCAGCCTCCTCATCTAACATATAATGAAATATCAACAAACACATATAATTTAAAAAGGATTTGTGTATTTACTTAGTTAAGACAATCACTAATGTTTTATGTTCTTGAAATAAAATTATACAAGGGTGGCCCACGTCCTATGTAACCCTAATTCATATACTATATATACAAGGGTATGATCATCCTACCTCACAACAAACACAAGTTATTCTCTACCACCTCTTTACTATATGCTTATACTATTCTGATTTAACCGTCGGAGGGTGGATCCCGGGGCTCCGGCCTGGGTCCCCTTCTAACCGGTTCTTCTTTGTTGGCAGCACTATTCAAGGCCCGGGAAGACGACGAACGGCACCAGGAGAGTCGTCAGGACCGGCCTGACCAAATTATGCTTCAACAAGTTGTTCCGTCGGCCGTAAGTCGAATACCATATTCGCATTACTCGGCCACGAAAGTACGTCTTCCGTCGGCATTTATTATATGCGGTCCGCCTTCATCATATGGCGGCGTATGGTTGGAAAGTGCGAATGTCTCCGCGACGGTACGAGTAGTCCTTTTAGTCTAGTAACCACGGCTACGGCCACGCTTACTAGACTGGGGAGACATGATGACGTATAGTGTGGACCGACCCGACCCACTTATACTATTATAGGCTTACTTGCTGTGGACATATAGCATAAGTCTAGCATAACATGATCAAGAACCATATCATACTAGACTGGGGGGCATGTTGGCGTATAGTCCGAAATGGGCCGGACCAATGGGCAGAACCCGATAAAAGGGTGGCCCACGTCCTATGTAACCCTAATCCATATACTATATATACAAGGGTAGGATCATCCTACCTCACAACAAACACATGTTATTACAATTCTGACTTGACCGTCGGAGGGTGAATCTCGAGGCTCCGGCCTTGGATCCCCTTCTAACCGGTTCTTCTTTGTTGGCAGCACTATTCAAGGCCCGGGAAGACGACGAACGGCACCAGGAGAGTCGTCAAGACCGGCCCGACCAAATTATGCATCAACAATTAGTATAATAATTAACATATTATGTTATTTTTTTTCTTTTTATGCCATACCCATTTTAAAATGTTAGATCCACCACTCAGTGTTGTATGTTAATAAAAATGGTAAATTACACCATTGGTCCCTAAACTTAGTGCAGATTGCGCATTTCATCCTTAGATAACAGGGTCCGTTTGAATGATCCACAAGTTCGGCTTTTTGGTGCTCGTTTGGTCGTTTGAGCCTCGTTATACATAATAGGGGTTACTTTTCCTAGTTATCTCTTCTATTTGACTTTCAAGCCATGGGTTTTTTGGTCTTTTCATCCAAAACACCATTTCATCGTTGGTCCCTACCATTTTCCAGTTATCCTTTACCCATTTCACTCACCTACCAATATTAAGCATCCACCCACTTTCATCACATTATCTTAAACTAGCCTTCTTCAACCTCTTCACCAGCACCACCAATGCTACCACTGCCCACCACCACCATCCCCACCCAATTTTGTACGGGTCGGGTTTTACCTGAGACACTGTTTTTTGTAACTAAAATTGTGACAAATGTATTTAGGATCTTTTTCCAAATGTTTAAACTTGTAAACCCAATCAAAAAATGCTCTCTCAATATTGTCTTTATCTTGTTTAGGCTGTTAGGTTTTGATATCAATATTTCATATCTTCTTGTGTCTAGTATTTGAATTTTTTATCAATCTTTGTATTTGATCAAGACATTCTGAGTGTGGATACATGGACATAACTCCTTGAGAAGCAAGGAAACCTGCTATGTCCATAGCTAGGAGGTTGACTTGTTCTTGTAGAAGATTTGGAGATTTAGAGAGTGGGTGTGTCTTTTATTCAGTTTTTCTTGATTTTTTGTTATTAATTAGTTATCTGTCTTGTTGGTTTTATTTGTTGGTCTCCTTGAATGCGATATAAGGTTTATCAAGTAAAAGTAATCATATTCCATGGAAACAAAGTGAGTTTTAAACAGATATATATATGAAGAATAAATTGAACAAGTTTAAAACACACAAAAGTAACTTTTCAACGTATATGTTTTTATTAGAATCAAATAAAGAATCTATGAAACACCTTGCTTGCGGAATAGCAAGGTGGTTGAATGACAGTTAGGGTGTTATGTCCTTCGAACTTAGTCTCTAACAAAAGTTTTGAGAGTAAGAAAACAAATTAGTTAACTAGAACTGAAGCTTCAGCTTCAGTAGTTTTATTCGGTTTGTTTGAGAGATAAATAAACTCTTCAATATGTTTCACATTAATTGGAAAAGATATCATTTATTCTCAATATCCCTTTCCTTTTATAGGCAAAGGAATTAGGGTTTACAAGTTAACCTAATACACATGGCAATCATTAAATGGGTGGTTGAGCTACCATTTAATGCATCCTTTAAGAAAAGTTGTTGTACTTCTATACCAACTTTAGAAGTATCTATTCCCAAGGAGATTTCTTTATTCTTTTTGACATAAAGCAATCTTTTTCCCACCTTGTAAACCTTATAGAAATGAAACATTTTGTTTCAGTCTTCTATTAAGGAGATAGACATCGTTCAGCTTGAAACTGTCAACCAAGCTGAATTGAAGCTCTTGCTAAGGTCTTCTTCAGTTTTTGTACCGCCACATAAACTGAAGTGAAGATGATCTTGATCTTTTAAGTACCCGAAGAACTGATACTGAACTTTCTTCAGCGACGCAAACTGAACTGTCTTGAGTTTGATTTATACTTACGGGATTTTATGTTTAAATCTACTGAGAGACTGAAGGGCTTAGGAACTGACCCCAACAATCTCCCCCTATTTGAATATACAAATAGCCTAAGTTAAAATCAGTAGTAAGTGAGCAAAACAACTTCTTCTTACAAAACTGATATATGGCGGTGATAGTGATGTAGAGGAGGCCCGGGAAACATTATTTGAGAAGAGTGGAAAGAAAGAAAATAGATTTTGGATGAATGGAACATAAGGATAAGCGGAAAAGAATTCGGAGGATCCATTTAATTTTACAGTTGGCTAAGAAGAAAAAAAGGACACCACTGAGATGAAATTAATTCGGAACAAACTATGAAGTATCCTGTGGTTTCCACTACCATAAGAGGGTTCTCTGTAGAGTTGTATGTATGCGGAGGAATCCAAAAGCATTAACTTTGTCAATTTGAGTGATCATAAGGCGAAAGAGGCAAACAAGGATGGTCATGGTAATTGTGTTAACAAGAATTCAAAGGAAGATGTATCAAGTTCGGTGTGCTCAGGTCATTTCAAAAAATATGGGGTACCTCGTACAGGTGGATCAATTTTGAATTTGATGGATGAACTGGTGAAAGTAGGACAAGTTATGGGATACAAGATGGACGGGTGTATGTCGAATATGACAGAGATAATTGAATCACAAGGAGTGAAGGAGGTGAATCGATGAATTTTTTGTCCTTGAATATTCAAGGCCTTGCCCAAAAGGCTAAAAAATTGGGTAAAGGAGTTATGTGTTAAAAATAAGGTGAATTTTATGGCTTTGCAAGAAACTAAGATGGAAAATATGGAGTTATTTAGCGTAAAGATGTGTTGGGGGAATTTTGCTTTTGATTATGTTCATAGTGATTCTGTCGGCAATTCAGGAGGTATTTTATGTGTGTGGGATCCCAATTCATTTCGTAAAAGAAATGCCACTGTTAATGACTATTTTGTTATGAGTCGGGGGTGTGTGGTGTCTAACTGTAAGGGACCTTCTCATCATTGCGGTTTACGCCCCTCATGATTGTAGAGACAAACAGATGCTATGGGATTATCTGACTTATGAGATTGGCAAATGGAAAGGGGAGGTGGTTATTATGGGCGATTTCAATGAGGTGCGTTATAAGTCGGACAGATTCGGGTCGGTGTTTAATGTTCAAGGTGCTAATGTGTTCAATTCGTTCATCACAAATGCGGGTTTGGAAGTGGTTTCCTTAGGTGTAGTGTGAGTTTACGTCTGTTGAGGTGTAATAATTCCGCGTCTAAGATGAGTAAACTAGATAGATTTCTTGTTTCTGAAAACTTAATATACTCATGTCCGAACATTAATGCTATCACGTTGGAGAGATACCTTTCGGATCATAGACCTATATTACTTCGTGAAGCTTCTTTTGATTACGGTCCGACTCCGTTTAGATATTTTCATTACTGGAATGAGATGGAAGGTTTTAATAAAGTAGTGGAAGACGCTTGGAGGGAAGGCCCGTGTGATAAGACTAATGCGATGTTAAATATGATGATGAACGATTAAGTTCCTCTTTAAAAGCGAAGATTCGGGAATGGAATAAATCAAATATGTTAGTTGTGAAAATACGTTTTAAAGCCAAATACAAAGAGAAAGTTAGAGGGCTTTGGAAGGCGATTATTGATAGAGGTGATTGGTAATGGGAGGATATTGTTAACAAAAGAACGGGAGGTTGTCAATAATATTCGAAAGTTTGACAAAATCCATTCTTCAGAAATGGCTCAAAAAGCAAAGGTTAAATGGTCTATCGAAGGGGACGAAAATACTAGTTTCTTTCATGGCGTGTTGAATAAAAAATAGAGTATTCTTAATATTCGAGGCATTATGGTTGATGGGAATTGGATTGAAAGTCCAAAGGCGGTAAATGGTGAATTCTTTCAACACTTCAGTAGTAGATTTTGATTTTAATAAGCCCGGATGCTAGCCTGGGCGAGGGGGACTCTTTAATATGAGATATCCGAAATCTCTAACTTATGATCAATAGAATGAGTTGGAGAGTGAAGGTGTCTAATGTGGAGATCATGAGAGGGCAAGTTTGGGATTGCGGAACCAGTTTAAAATCCCCCGAACCCGGATGGATTCACTTCTGGCTTCTTTCGTCGATTCTGGAAGATTATTGAAAATGATGTGTATGATGCTGTTAAGTATTTCTTCACATTATGATAATATCCTCAAAGGTTGCAATTCGTCTTTCATAGCTTTAATTCCAAAAACTCCGGATGCGAACATGGTAAAAGATTTTAGACCTATTAGTCTTATTGGAAGTTTATATAAAATCATTGCAAAAATATTGGCGAATCGTCTTGTTGGTGTTTTGGGAGATATTGTTAATGAGGTTCAATCAACCTTCATCGCGAAAAGACAGATTTTAGATGGCCCGTTTATTCTTAATGAAATTTTACAATGGAGCAAGACAAAAAAGAAACAATCTTTAACTTTTAAGGTTGATTTTGAGAAAGCATATGATTCGGTTTGATGGGATTTTTAAATGAATTCTAAAAAGTTTGGATTTGGCGAAAATTTGGTGTTGTTTGTAGTGGATTCAAAGCTGCCTTAGATCTTCGAGAGGTTCGATCCTAATTAATGGTAGTCCAACGGAGGGAGTTTCAATTCTACAAAAGCCTCAAACAAGGAGATCCGTTTCTCTCCATCTTTTTCATCCTAATAATGAGTTTACATTCTATCTTTTCAACGGGTGGTGGATAATGGATTTGTTAAATGGTATTAAGCTAATGCTATTCGTGAGTATTTCTTAGTTGTTTACGGGATGATGCGGTTTTCATGGGAATATGGTGTGAATGGTAATATTTCATACTTGAATTTATGTTGTTTAATGTTTTTATCGGGCTTATGGTCTAAGGATTAATATGAGCAAGAGTAAAATTTTGGGTGTTAATGTGGATAGCGACAAGGTTAAAGGTGCTGCGTCGAAGCTTGGATGTCTTATTCTCAAAACTCCATTTACGTATCTTGGATCGAAAGTGGGAGGGTCTATGTCTCGGGTTCATGCTTGGAATGAGGTGATAGATCGGGTGAAGAATCGGCTTTCTAAATGGAAGATGAAAAACGTTGTCGATTGGAGTAGGTAACGTTACTTAAGTCGTTTTAGGATCGATACCAATTTTCCACATGTCCACTATATAGAGCCCCTTTGAGTGTGTTGCGTACTTTAGAATCTATTCGTAGTAAATTTTTTAAGGGACATGATATTAACAGTAACAAAGCTTCATGGGTTAATTGGAAAAAAGTGTTGGCGTCTAAAGAAAAAGGGGGCCTGGGAGTTTCAAGTTTATTTGCTTTAAATAGAGGTCTAATGTTTAAATGGATATGGAGGTTCTATACGCAAAATACTTTGTTATGGGTGCGGGTCGTTAAGGCGATTCACGGGGACGATGGTAATGTTGGAGGACACGTTAAATCTGGTGCTAAATCCTGCTGGTTGGATATTGTAAGGGAAACTCACGCGTTGAAAACTAAAGGTATCAACTTACTTGATTGTATGCATGTTAAATTGGGGAATGGTGATAAAACTGTTTTTTGGGAGGATATTTGGATTGATGGTAAAACTCTTAAGAATCGGTTCACACGCATTTATAGTCTTGAATCTTGCAAATTGATCACGGTGGGTGCGAAACTTGCGCAGCCTAGTTTGGAATATTCTTTTCGAAGAAATCCGAGGGGTGGAGTTGAGCAGGATCAATTCAACGAGTTGTCAGCTTTGGTGCATGATGTTTCTTTAATTCCTATGTCTGACAGATGGAAATGGGACTTGGAGAGCTCGGGAGATTTTTCTGTTATGCCAGAGAGTTAGTAAGTTAATTGATGATAAATCGCTTTCGGATGTTGACTCGAAAACTCGGTGGATAAAATATGTGCAGATAAAGGTGAATGTTCATGCTTGGAAGGTTAAGACAGATTCTCTTCCAACGAGGTTTAATGTTTCACGCAGAGGTATTGATATTGATTCCATTATGTGTGTTATTTGTGATAATGGGGTGGAGACGTCCTAAAATTAAGAAATGTTACATTTTGGACAAAAGGGGGCCGGCCATGTAGAGAGAAAAGGGAGGGACCATCTATGTCAAGATTAGGTAGCTTTTTCCCAAAGCTATGTAACCCTAATCCTAGCACTATAAATATAGGGTCCCTAAACCTCATTTTTCATCGCATACCTCTCCTCTCTTATCTCTTGGTCGAAATTAGGGATCCCCATGAAAGGGAATCTAAACTTTTGGTCCATTTTTAAGTGTCCGAAATTAAGGATCCCCATGAAAGGGAACCCGAACTTTCGGTCCATTCTCAAGTATTCGATATTCGGTTAGGGAATTAGGAATTACGAATTAGGAACTAGGAATACGAATTAGGAATTAAGAATCAATAATCAAGAATCAAGAATCATGAAGCAGGAAAGCAGGAAGCAGGAAGCAGGAAGCAGGAAGTAAGAAGTAGGAATTAGGAATTAACTAATAAAACTTATACATCTACACATAGAACTTATAGATTTAGAAATATAATAAGTTGTCTAAGTGTATGCAAGTTTTGTTATTAGTTTTTATAAAGTTAGCTTACGTTATTTACATCTACATTCTACTACTAAAATTAAACAAGCCGCCCATCAGCCGGCCTTGAAACTTATTAGTTAGTGTACAACCAAAAGTTCACTCAAAATACGAGCACTCAACAACTATATAGTACGGGTCTGCATGCCTCGTCTTTTATATAATAAAGGAAAACTCTAGATTTTTGACATTTTGAAAAACTAGATTTCTTATTAGATAATAATTTACTTATTTTATTTTTTAAATATGTTTAATAAATAAAAAATCATCCTACATATATCTTTATATGTGATCGACATGCAATTGGTGAAATGAATGGTTTACACAAATTCGTTATCATAACTGGCGATTAAGATATGTCGACAATCGTTTATATAACGAGACTTGAAATTAAGTCGTTCATAATTGTTTAGTTGAAGTTAGAATTGCTTTTGAAAGGCATATTTTATAATGGAGCAAAATGAGAAACAGTGATAATTGTAGGTCTAAAGTAGAAGATGTTGGCATTTTTAAGTTATAGCTTTAAATCAATAAAGTGTAACGATAGAAAATCAAGGGCAAATTGCTTAAAAATGTAGTAAAGTTTTCTTTTTTTCTAATTCTGTGTAGTCATTTTTTTTCTTGCTATTTAATCACCATATTTTCAAATTTTGACTTTTGTGTGTATTTTGTGACCATTTTACCCATATGTTTTTAACCAACGTGTTAATCGTGAAGGGTAAATTGGTCATTACATGTGAACAAAATACATACAAAGTCGAAACTCTAAAGTATGATGATTAAATAGCAAGAAAAAAAGATGACTACACAGAATTATAAAAACGAGAAAGTTTACTACATTTTTAAACAATTTGCCCAAAAATCAGTGGTTATTGTATTGAATGAGATATGGTTTCTTCATTAAAAAACTAAGAAATTTCTAATCTATGTTTTTACACAAAGTAGCTTAAGGACCCATAGAATCACGAGGATTTTTAAAGATATTGTTCATTAAAGATATACGTGTGTGAATAAATGGACAAACAATAATGAACGTGAATAAGTTCTATTATTGAAAGGAATAATAACTAGAGAGTAATGATTGGCATGTCTAATTGATATATCTAAATGTATGCCTAATACTGTGTGTGAGCATCATGTTGGTGACAGTAGATGAACTCACTTTTTTCACAAACAAATAAACAACTTACACACCCATTTTAGCATAAATTTAGTCACACATTTAGGGATTTAAATCATTTTCCATAACTAAAATGTAAATAATATGATAAACAATCTGGTTTGTGACGATTAAAATAATAAATGTGGATGTAATGTATTTTTGACCTTTGATAGATAAATGTACGTATCGGCTTTGCCATCTTTGATAGTTTTGATAGATAATTCTGTGAACACCTATGAAGTAAAAACAACAAAAGTGTAAGTAAAAGAAAGTTGTTGATGATATTATAGAAAAAACTTTAAAAATGGTACGGAGTATAAAAAGTGTCATATGTATATTGTACTTACCTCTTGAAGATTGATCATAAACCTTGAAGTACTTATTTGTAGACAACATTTGTAGTAGTTTTCGAGATATTACCATCCGCATCACAAATGACAACCTTCAAACGCAAACGCAGACGGAGTAATTTTCAACATCGACATAATAACCACATTTCCAAAGCGTGATCCATTAATTATCGTTTCCTGAATAGAAGTTCTTGCATTGTTAATCTAGGAACTTGAAGTCTTGTCTAATTATATAATCCATTAGTTTAATCAATATTTCTCAACAACAATATCGGGACATCTACTTTAAACACAAGTTTGTGGTTAGGAACACTAGAGAATTTCAATCCAATGATAAATTCGGGAGATAAGATGATTCATTTATGGTGGCGTCCCGCCAGTTTCATTTTTATCAATGTTATTGCAACTTAGATAAACCATTTCTTCACCTGGAAATGTCTGCAACAAATGATCATTTATGGTTTCCACGAATTCATTCGTGAGAGCAAGAATGGCCTTTTCTTGGAAGTTTCTTGGATCATTTATGTTACTCAAAAGGTTTAGATAAGTAAAATCAATAATAGATATTAGCCTTATCAACTAGAATAACAGATATAATCGGATCATCAGCCTCCTCATCTAACATATAATGAAATATCAACAAACACATATAATTTAAAAAGGATTTGTGTATTTACTTAGTTAAGACAATCACTAATGTTTTATGTTCTTGAAATAAAATTATACAAGGGTGGCCCACGTCCTATGTAACCCTAATTCATATACTATATATACAAGGGTATGATCATCCTACCTCACAACAAACACAAGTTATTCTCTACCACCTCTTTACTATATGCTTATACTATTCTGATTTAACCGTCGGAGGGTGGATCCCGGGGCTCCGGCCTGGGTCCCCTTCTAACCGGTTCTTCTTTGTTGGCAGCACTATTCAAGGCCCGGGAAGACGACGAACGGCACCAGGAGAGTCGTCAGGACCCGCCCGAACAAACTATGCTTCAACAAGTTGGTGCCATCTCGAACAAACTATGCTTCGTGTATATATGTCCTGACAACATGAGATTTGTAAGTACCCATTATTTATCTTCATAACGTCTTCGCTGCCATGAAAATTAAAAAATGCATGCTTTTGGTCATATAATTTTCTATTGCATTTTATCAAAAAGCATGATAGCTTCCACATAAAACAAGTTACAAACTCTTGTTTTGATATCTTGTGAAAAAAATGAGCACGCGGCTCTTTTTTTAAATACACCAACCTCAGTAGGGCCTAAGAACAAAAGTTAGGCCAGATGTTTATCTTGAGAAACAAACCAAGTACAAAATGAAATTCTTTAGCAAAAGGAGCACAAGTCACATGAAACCTGACACAAAAGGTTTTCTAAATATTTTCTTCCAAAAAGATACTTCTATCGCATACTGACAAGTGGTTACCGGAACCTCCGTCTATCGTGAATGGCAATTTTTGTCACATATCTTTTTTAATTTGATAAAGATATTTTACATATCTTTTTAAATTGGTAATAAGAAATTACCAATATTTTTTTAATTGGTAACAAGATATTACAATACTTTTTAAATTGGTAACAAGATATTTTCATATCTTTTTAAATTGGTAACAAGATGTTACCAATATTTTTTAAATTGGTAACAAGATATTATCATATCTTTTTAATTGGTAACAAGATATTACCAATATTTTTTAATTTGATAAAAAGATTTTATCAATATCTTTTTCCTTATTTGCATTACCCGGCCACGGAAGTACGTCTTCCGTCGGCCGTAAGTCGAATGCCATATTCGCATTACCCGGCCACAGAAGTACGTCTTCCGTCGGCCGTAAGTCGAATGCCATATTCGGCCGTAAGTTGAAGATAGATATGGCGGCGTATGGTTGGAAAGTGCGAACGTCTCCGCGACGGTAAGAGTAGTCCTTTTAGTCTAGTAACCGCGGCTACGGCCACGCTTACTAGACTGGGGGGACATGTTGGCGTATAGTCTGGAATGGGCCAGACCCAATGGGCCGAACCCGATAAAAGGGTGGCCCACATCCTACGTAACCCTAATCCATACACTATATATACAAGGGTAGGATCATCCTACCTACAGATACCTACACAGGTTATTCTCTACCACCTCTTTACTATATGCTTATACTATTCTGACTTGACCGTCGGAGGGTGGATCCCCAGTTATCCGTCTTACCCCATTTCCACTCCCCCACCTCACCTACCCAATACTTAATGCCATCCACCCACTTTCCATCCACCATTCACCTCAACAAACTAGGCCATCCTCTCTCAGCGCGCGCGCAACCCCCTTCACCAGCACCACCCTCCACATGCTACCCCCCCCGCCTACTGACCCCAGCTCGCACCCCACCACCCCCACCCATCTCCCCACCCCCCAATATGTACCGCGTCGGGGTTTTACCTCGAGCACACTATTGTCTTTTTGTAACTCAAAAACATTGTCCACCAAATCGTATTTAGGACATCTTTTTTCCCTCTTCTCTACCTGAGACACTGTTTTTTGTAACTAAAATTGTGACAAATGTATTTAGGATCTTTTTCCAAATGTTTAAACTTGTAAACCTAATCAAAAAATGCTCTCTCAATATTGTCTTTATCTTGTTTAGGCTGTTAGGTTTTGATATCAATCTTTCATATCTTCTTGTGTCTAGTATTTGTATTTTTTATCAATCTTTGTATTTGATCAAGACATTCTGAGTGTGGATACATGGACATAACTCCTTGAGAAGCAAGGAAACCTGCTATGTCCATAGCTAGGAGGTTGACTTGTTCTTGTAGAAGATTTGGAGATTTAGAGAGTGGGTGTGTCTTTTATTCAGTTTTTCTTGATTTTTTGTTATTAATTAGTTATATGTCTTGTTGGTTTTATTTGTTGGTCTCCTTGAATGCGATATAAGGTTTATTAAGTAAAAGTAATCATATTCCATGGAAACAAAGTGAGTTTTAAACAGATATATATATGAAGAATATATTGAACAAGTTTAAAACACACAGAAGTAACTTTTCAACGTATAGGTTCTTATTAGAATCAAATAAAGAATCTATGAAATACCTTGCTTGCGGAATAGCAAGGTGGTTGAATGACAGTTAGGGTGTTATGTCCTTTGAACTTAGTCTCTAACCAAAGTTTTGAGAGTAAGAAAACAAATTAGTTAACTAGAACTGAAGCTTCAGTAGTTTTATTCGGTTTGTTTGAGAGATAAATAAACTCTTCAATATGTTTCACATTAATTGGAAAAGATATCATTTATTCTCAATATCCCTTTCCTTTTATAGGCAAAGGAATTAGGGTTTACAAGTTAACCTAATACACATGGCAATCATTAAATGGGTGGTTGAGCTACCATTTAATGCATCCTTTAAGAAAAGTTGTTGTACTTCTATACCAACTTTAGAAGTATCTATTCCCAAGGAGATTTCTTTATTCTTTTTGACATAAAGCAATCTTTTTCCCACCTTGTAAACCTTATAGAAATGAAACATTTTGTTTCAGTCTTCTATTAAGGAGATAGACATCGTTCAGCTTGAAACTGTCAACCAAGCTGAATTGAAGCTCTTGCTAAGGTCTTCTTCAGTTTTTGTACCGCCACATAAACTGAAGTGAAGATGATCTTGATCTTTTAAGTACCCGAAGAACTGATACTGAACTTTCTTCAGCGACGCAAACTGAACTGTCTTGAGTTTGATTTATACTTACGGGATTTTATGTTTAAATCTACTGAGAGACTGAAGGGCTTAGGAACTGACCCCAACAATCTCCCCCTATTTGAATATACAAATAGCCTAAGTTAAAATCAGTAGTAAGTGAGCATACCAACTTCTTCATACAAACTAATCTAAAATGAACAACATAAACTGATAACCATCCATATTAACTTTCATTACATTACAAATATAAAGATAAAGTTGTTACAAGCGATAAAATTTTCTACCGCCTCAGCTGCTAAATGGGCCTCATCTGCTTGAGTGGGTTTAGGTTTATCTTGTCAATTAGAAGGGAACTGAAGGTCTTGACATGATCATCAAGCCCATGACCTTTATGAAGTTTGAAGAAGATTTCTTGTACATTATACATCATTTCATTTGGGAAATATCCAAGGTCTTCATTGTTAACAAAGTCCTTCCTGTGATGAGAGTTAAACATGATCATAGCCAAGACTAGTTCATTCAGCACAATTCCAGTTGGATGATCTTCATACTAAACTAATGATTTGAGCCTTTTGTTTGCTCTAAATTATTCATGGATGTCATCAGCATGCTTCCTTTTCTTATTTATGAGATCATTCAGGTTGTCCAGAGGGTCCTGTTCACGTAGAAGTTTTTGCAAGTCAATTCCTAGTTCTTCTTCAATTTGGTGAAGGTAGTCCATTCTTGTTTGAATTTGGTCATAGATGGTGGTCCATCCTTTTCCTTTTCTGGTTGGACATGCTTTCACTACTTCTCTCCATTTGCCAGATGTAAATCACTGGCTTTGAAATTAGGAATACTTCACTTGTACCATCCTTTCTATACACCTTTAGTGTAATTACACCTTTCCTAGTCAAGACATCATAGTTTATGATTCTAGACTTTGCTCTTCTATTCAGCATTATGTCACAGTATTTGTCATACTGTAACTTGGCTTTATAGTACTTAGACACCACATCAGGACGAAGAAGATCAACCAACTCTTCTTTTCTTACTTTCACTTCATGTTTGGCTGCTTTAGCTTTGGCAAATTCCCTAATTCTCTTTTGTTCCTTGATTTGTTCTTCAATAAGAGGGATATGATCCCCGTATTCAGTGACAAAATCAAACTTTTTTAATTTCTTCTTTCTTGAGGACGATTCATTATCACTGCCCTCTTCTTCAGGATTATTTGAAGATATAACCTTTTTGCCTTTGTCTTTCTTGATATGCTCCCCTTTAGTTTAAGAGGATCTCTTTAGAGGACTGGAGATGAAACGAGGTTATAGTGATGTAGTTGAAGTGGTAGTGGTTGTGATTAGTGGTGTTGGGATGGATTGTTGTTTGTTCAGGTTACCTTTTTTAGCATCCTTTGCAGCTTTTCATTGAAATAGCTGAGAAATGGTGGCTTGACCTTGATTTGTGTTTTTCTCCCCCTCAGCGGGTTAAGTGCTAGCTTGGACAGATCTTTAGTTATCTTTGATGCAGATGAAATAGCCTGAGAAAACTGGTTCAAGACTTTCGTAACTTTGTTAAGCAAGCTTGGAAGAGCATCCAAGGTCTTGAGTTTAGCTTGAACCATTTCAAGCTGTTTTGGTACAGAGAGATATTCTGCTGGAAGTTCCCACTGAAGAGTCTCCAGTTTAACAACTTGTGTGGTAAGACTTCTGACAGTTGAAGTAAAAGCCTCTAGCTTGTTAGGAATTTCTTTTAAATCCCATGGTAGCTCAATCTCCAGTTCATGAACTTGTGTCTTTAACCCTTTGACTTCTTCAGTTAAGTAATTAAACTTGGAGGAGAGCTCTTTTAGCTTAGTTGGTAATAAGCTGCTAAATTCATAAGTAGATAAAATCTTTGAGAGTTTAGGTTGTAAAGACTTTACCAGAAGCTTAGGGACCTATGCTACATTGGGGTATGAAGGTTGAGCTGTAAGGAAGGAAACTTCAGCTTTAGCCTTGTTCTTTAGTCGCTCCAGTTTATGATTTTGAGACTTAATAAGAAAACTTGATTTGTCAACTCTTGAAGTTGAATGGACCTTGGAGATGGATCAGTTTTAGTATGTTTGGTAGCATGAATTTCCTCTTCCTCTTCTCCTTTACTTTCGTCAACAATAATGATAAGATCATCTTCTGGGGAGTTCAGGTCCATAAAGTCAGCTACCACAGTTGGAACTAATTTGGATAGATCCTCCAGCTTTATGTCTTGCTTTACATTATCTGCGCTGGATTGATCAAGAGTGTTGAATTCTTCATCAATTTGTTGTTCAATGCGGCTAGCTCCCTTCCCTGTTATAGGTATATTAAGGACATTTTCAACCCTTTACTAACATATTTAGTTTTGTCTGCAAGAACATTTGGGTCAGTGACTACAAAGATGTGATCAAGTGAATAGTTTGTGGTTATTTCATCCATGCCTTGTTGTTGACGTATATAGTCATGAGGAGCAGATTTTCCAGGATCAGCTTTAACTATGGAATCTGCAGAAGCATCACATCGCGATACAGACTCAAAGTGAATAATGAAAGAAGCTAAAAATATTGGCTTATGAAGATTAGATGCTGAAATACCCCTACTGAGCTGAGGGTCAACTCTTTCTTTGTTGATGACCCCTAAAGATGTTGGGACACCAGTTGGTTGCAGGGCCTCTTTATGCAGTCCATCGACTACAGGGGTAAAAGCTAGAGGTTGGCTTGGGTTTGTGTCCGTCGCCGAGCTGGACTGAGTTACTTTCTTAAAATGGTTACTTTTTGTATCTAGTGGCCTCTTTTGAGGAGGATCCACTTTTGGCTACCTCAATATTAGACAAAGGATGTTTCTTCTTATGTCTAGATTTAGCTTCAGGATTTTTGCCTTTGGGTTTAGAAGCTTTGTGTTTCACTTCCACATCTGCATTACAGATGGCCAACATGTGGTCCGTGAAAGGAGGTTCTTCACGTTGGTTTTTCTTTAACACCTAATTGTTGATAGTGAAGATTTGAGTGGGGTTGAGAGTGAAATTATCATTTCCATAGCCTTTCATCTTATGTTTAAGTAACAAAGATAGAAATCTAGTGTAGAGAACAACCTTTTCCCTATTCTTCTTCAGCTTAGAGATGATATCTTCCCAAATTAGTGATGCATAGTCTATGCTGACCCCGTTTACAAGACAATAAAGGATGATAGCATCCTTGTTGGTAGTTTGATCAAAACTCCTAGTTTTACCCCCTAAACATTGAATGATTTGAGCCATCAACAACGTCCACCTATGAGGAAGAAGACTCTTCCTAAGCGTTCATTTGGCTTCAACTACCTCCTCATACCTAATTATAGGAAACCATTTTCTAACATTCTCAATGGTTGGTGATGCAACGTATTCACTAGAGTAAGGTAGATAGTGTGTACCAATGGCATTCCTAAAGGTATTAACTCCTACTTCTCCTAAAATGCCCTAGTGGGTGTAGAAAACCAAACTTTTGAGTTAGTTAGGGCTTTAGTGGTATACCAAAACTCAGATAAGTATTCCTTATATTGATTTGGAGATCTGGTGAAGGCTTCCCTAATGCAACACTTAGAGATAAAATTAGAGACACATTTGAAGTGTTATGAGTTTGTGTGTGGGATATACAAGAGCAATCTCATTGTTTGGATTGAAGATGATATCTTCAATGTGAAACCCAACTTGAGTTGCAGGCTCAAAAGGGATGGGGCTCTCAGGCCTCTCTGGTTGATCTTGTTGTGGTGGAATTTGTTCTTGGTTTGCCATATCGTTGTTAGGGTTTGAATGGTTTGATTTTTTTTCTTTTTGAAATAAGTATGTGTGTTCTTGATGAATTTACATGTGTTTGTGTAAAATGAGTTGTGATTGATTTAAAGGGTTTATATGATTTTTGAATTTTCACTTTTATCTTGAAGAGTTGGTAACTGCTAATTGAAAGTTATGTATTTGTGAAAAGTTTTAAGGTTTGTTATTTAACATGTGTGCGAAACTTTGCATTTACTGAAAGTCAGCAAAGCATGCTTCTGACACCTAGAAGTCTAGAACAGTGAACAGTCATTTTTGCACTGTTAAAGTAGGTGAGAGAAAGAGGCGAGGTCGTTTAAATGTTTGAAATTCATTATTTAATAAATTTTAAAACTAGGTAAATTCTGTTATACGAAATCACTTAATAAAATTATTAATTTTGAAAATCATCATTTTTTTAAAAATTGACCTTGTGATTGATGTGTAAAAAGCTAAACAAGGTTTAGGTTTGGTTATGTTATGCTAAACAGATTATTGTAATCTTCATTGTAACACCCCCAAATTGGGTCACAGCGGAATATGGGTCGGGGGTGGTATTTCATAGATCAATAAGACAAGATGTATAAAAAAACGACCAAAAAGTCATTTAAAAATGATACATTGGATTTAGCAAAGTGTTTGATACAAAAGCTCGAAGCTTCACTTGTTCACTTGTTCAAAATACAAAGATTTCTAGCCCATAAAAGATATATAAAATGTAATGCGACAAAATCTTTAATTCATGACATCCAAATCAAAACCACCAATGTATCCCTTGCACCTCATGCCTTATTGATCCCCTGAAAAACATTGCTTAAAACGTCAACATATTGTTGAGTGAATTCATAGGTTTATAAAATGTATAATGTAGGACCGCAAGATTTCCCATGATAATGCAACAAATGCAAACATCATAAAATGTAATTACGTTCTCCTAAGCTCATGACACTGAAGCTCTACATGTATGAAATGCAATATAAATTGCCAACATTGCCCGTGATGATGTTCTAACCGTAACATCCTATGTCCGACATGGTATACGTTCGTTGTCCAGAACACCAGCACAACGAGTATGACACACCCGAACGGGGATGTTAATCCCAAATAGATCTATTTATAACATTCGCGCTCACAACAGTAATTGACAGTTCATGATAATGGGCTTAGATGGGTTATCACTACTAAGGCAAACACGTAATTGTAAAGAAAAATGTCCACTTGCGTCCAATTGTAAAATATGCATATGTTTCTCACCCCAAAACTTATAAATCATTTCAAATATAAAACATGGGGCTATGAACTCACCTTGAGTGAATGATAACAAATATATCACAGAAAATGCGTCACGATATAGACCAAATGCAACCTAACCCAATATAGGTCGTATAAGTACTAAGCACTTTGATTAACTAATACCATATACCAAGGCTGTCAAGATCGCGATCCCACCTGGGATCGTTTTTGTCTTTGCAAGATCGAGATCGGACCGAGATCGTAAGATCCTACCAATTTGTCATGTTTTGTAAACCAATGATAAACAAGTCAAACTGTTTTCATTTCTACACAACATCAAAGATAAATTCATATAATATCCTCTTAAATATGTCAAAGATCAAATTTGTTACACTAAAGTAGTAAAACACAATTTTTCGAGCTATTTTGATTTCGGCTTATATTTCATAAGCTTCAATTTTCCAACTTATTTTGACACTTGTGGGCTTATATAAGTTCATTACGATATGATAAACTAATATAGACCCATAAGTCTCAAAATAAGCTAGAAAATTTGGGCTTATGAGATATAAGCCTAAATCAAATAAGCTCATAAACACACATATAAGCATAAACAAACACCCCCTAGGTATAAACTATAATCAAGTCTAGAAAATGAAACGTCAATGGTTGACTTATTAGACATTAGTAAAGCTCATTTGTTTTTGGGCCTAAGCAAGTGAGATAGATTCAAAAGATAGAAAAATGAAAAAAATAGAAATAGGTAAACTTGGATCGCGTGTCGATCTTACAAGTTTACGTGCGATCCCACGATCTTACATACGATCCCACCTCGTATGCGATCCTATGCTGATCTTGCACGATCTTAGCTAGTAAACACGTAAGATCGTACGATCTTACGAGTTTACTCGCGATCTTGACAGCCTTGCCATATACAATTCTATATAGCTATATCACCATCTAATTGCGTTTGTGAAATCGTGTTTATAAAGTAAAACGTTTATAAATACCACTTTAGTAAAAACGATGTAACTTTATCGTTTTAAGCCCGTTTCTTACGTTTCTTATGTCTACGCTTTCGTATTTAGACGAGTTATCAAGAAATTACATTCTCATATTTTTAGTCCCCTGGTGAACAGTGGTTTCTACTGTTCATGACAGTTTATAAACTTATTTTTATAGATTTAGTTATCGTAAAACCCGTAAATGTCGCATTTTATTCGTTATAGCTCCATTTTTAGCGATTCTTTCGAGCAAGTCTTTGTTATTAAAAGTTCTATCATATTAATGACGTTTTCAAAATGTTCATGTTTGAGATGAACAATAACTTTTATAAAAGTATTTATTGTCATAAACTTGCGTAATTCATAACTCCTTCGTTCTTAATTGAAAAATTACGATTCTTATTGTTTTGGAATCCTAAAAATATGTGTGATCTGAGAAAAATAACCAAACTTATAAATCAGTAGTATTTTGTAACTTGTTTTTATAAACCTTCTTTTATAAACCCGTTCATTAACGTATGGCTTGTAAACTACGTATCGTCTTCATTATTACTCCGTTTTTCGAGTTTCTTACCTTTTTGGAATCGTCATGAGATGTACTATTTTATAAAAAGATAAAATAAACAGGTTATGTGTCGAATTAAAACAAAAAGTTTTGATGTTTTTTATAAAAACATGTTTAAACTTAGTTTTGCACTTTTAAGCTTAACCATCTTGTTACAAGTCCATTACAATGTTTTATATCATACGTCTTACATATTATAGTGTCCATTAGTCCATACTTTGTCCAAGTGTCCAAGATAACAAGTCCTTAACAACACTTATAAATCATCAACTTTCTTAAGTAAACTTTTAATTACTAGTTTATACATATACTTTTTACACTTAAACCAACATGGTACAACACTTATATTTCTATCATAACATGATATTAACAACTATATAACATGTGTACAAGTATACAAAATCATGATCATAGTTAAAAGTCCATTTTACATGTTTAAAAGTATCCTAAAAGGTAATTTTGCTACATAGAACTTATATATACATAAAATGATAAATATAAAGTTATTAAGAGATTTAGGTAACCTTAGTGAGATGTAATATGATGAACCATAATATCTAAACCCTAGTTTAGATGATAACCCAAGGCTTTCAAGACTTGAAAACCCTAATCTTCCAAAGAAACCCTTGCTTCCTTTTTCCTTGCTTTAATCCTTGTAAAGACTTAACCAAGCCTTTAAACCTCTTTAAAATATCTTAGATATAGTGTAGGAATGCTAGTAAATGTGGTAAAAGAATTTGTATGAATTGTTTGTGTGGTTTAGTGTTGAGCCGTGGGTGAGGAGAGACCAAGAAAGAAATATCTGTGAAATTTTATTAAGGAAATGAGTATGTGTTTGTTACTTCCATTAGCTAAGGCATTATGTACTCATAGGACTAGTCAAAGACATAAAAAAGGTCTTAAGGAAGTCTGTGGTCCATTTCACTATTAGAAAAAGTAAGGAATATAAGTCTTGGTTCCTAAATCATGAGAACATCCCATGAAAATAAGGAAAGATGTTTGCTAGATATTTTTTTGGTTCTCAACTCTATAAATCCGGTCCTATATGCATACATGTGATGATATTTAGTAAATTTTGGATATTAGGTACAATTGTGGGTATTTGTTGAAGCGTAGAAAAGTTTTGGTGGTTCCGGGTATGCCTAAACTTAATTTAAAAACACTTTACGCAACCAATAAAAATAAAATAAACAAAGTTAATAATTATCCTCAAAATAATTACTTAACAGTTGCTTGATGTAAACATTTAATTGTTTGATGCCCATTTACATTGAACGATAATTTTTAGCTTACAGGATTTACCTTAACGATTACGATTTAAAAGCAAACGCGTACAATACTAAAAATAAATATTAAATATATTGACATCATAAATGACCATAAAACACGGGATGTTATATTCATCAACACAAGTGCTCCGGTGAAGGCGACAAAACCACATACGCTCATGCAAATTCATGAATGAGACATATGTGATTGCTTAGTTACTTAACTCGAGAAAGCTAAAGAATTAGATCAAAATTATTATTTATAAACTGAACTGAAGAAAGTAAATCAGTTTTGTTTAGTTCTTGACGTGACCAATATCAGTGCTCCAACGAAGGCGACAAAAACACACATGCTCATTTAAATCCATGAATGAGACATATGTGATTGCTTAGTTGCTTTACTCAAGCAAGTTAAAGGTTATATGCACAAATGGAACTGACATTTTTAACATATGAAAGTTTGCTTAGTTTTGGATGAAACACTGATCCTTTAGTTTTTCTTCAGATAGTAATGAAGGTTCAGGTTTTGAATCAATGTTCAGCATTCCTAGTTCAACAATCAATCTTTTGAAAGTTGGTTCATCAGAGGATTGGTGAAGATATCAGCAAGTCCATATCTTTGAGTCATTAGTTTAGCAAACTGTTTACATAATTTTATGATGTTCAACCCAAGGATAATGTCATTAACATAGATATGCACCAGAATCACATCAGTTTGGGTTTTGTAGATAGTGTGTTGTCTATTTTATCTCTTACACACTTGTGTTCATTGAGAAAAAATTAAGAGGGTTTCATACCATGGTCTTGGAGCTTGTTTAAGTCCATAAAGGGCTTTGTCCAGTTTGTAAACATGGTTGGGAAGCTCACTACTCTCAAGACCTAAAGGTTGTTTGACATACACTTTTTCTTTTAGCTTTCTATTTAGAAAAACACTTTCACATCCATTTGATAGATTGTGAAGTTCATGTATTTGGAAAAGGTAAGAAAGAACCTAATTGCTTCAAGTTTTGCAACTGGAGCAAAGGTTTCATCATGATCCACGCCTTCTTGTTGATTTTGGCCTTGAGCTACAAGCCTTGCCCTATTTTTTATAACAATGCCAGTTTCATCTCTTTTGTTTCTGAAAACCCATTTTAAGCTAATTATGGTTTTCCATAAGGTGCAAGAACTAAATTTCAGACTTTATTTCTGGCAAACTGATTTAGTTCATTTTGCATGGCATCATCCCATCCAGGATGCTTGAGTGTTTCAGAGACATTATTAGGTTCTTCTTCAAAGAGAAAGTCTATAATAGACATTCCTGAGCTAAAGCACCACTTAGTGTTTTAGCCATAGCCCTAGTAAGCATTCCATTTCCTAGATTGCCTAATGTGTTAACCAGCTCACTATGTTTTTCTCTAGACCATCTTTCTTAAGGAGCTGGAGAGGTCATAGATGGGAATGGTTGTGGGAATTTCAGATGAGATTTCTGAAATTGTAGTTGGTAGTATCCTCTATACTCAGATATCTAGATATCTTTAGTGTTTGGGAGATTATCAATGATTTGTTAAGATTTCATTAATTTGAACGGAATGATCATTTTGATCATTGTGATCAGTTTGATCAGCTTAACCATTTTGGTCAGTTTGGACTTCAGTTTTAAGGACACCTAGTTCAGGACATTCATAGGGTTCTATGAAGGACGCATTATTGGTGTTTGTTTTATACCTTTGAGAAGGTTTATAACGATGAAGATATTCATTAGGTGGATATCTTTTAGATTCAGCAATGTTGAGGTTGTCAACTGAAAGTTTTGTGGATTTGATAGCATCATGGCTTTCATCAAATGTGATGTGATGGGTTTCTTTAGTTTGTTGTCTTCTTATTGTTGAAGATCCTGAAGGATTTGAAAACAAGTGAGTATCCAAAAAGTAACCATTATCAGCTTTTTTTATCTAACTTTCCATAGTGATTTTTATGATTATTGATGTAAACTAGACATCCAAAGACATGAAGAAAGTCAATTGTTGGAATTGACTTAAGAAATATTTCATAAGGAGTTTTGAGATGTCTTTTAACAATGGTGGATCTATCGTTAGTGTAGCATGCATTGGCTACAGCTTCAATCCGGTATTGTTTTGAAAAGACAGATCCTGAAAGCTTTTTTCGTGCAGATTCTATGAGGGTTCTATTTTTTCTTTTCAGCAAAACCATTTTGTTCAGGTGTATGTGGAGAGGAAAAGTTTTGAGAAATCCCTTTTTCATCAAAGAAGTTGACAAGGATGTTATTTCTCAATTCAGTACCATTGTCAGTTCTGAGTTGGTTTGACTTTGATGTCATTTTGATTTTCAACTCTTTTGATGAAAGACATGATAATTTCAGGTGCTTGATTTTTTTGCTTTAAGAAGTATACCTAGGTGTACCTTGAGTACTTATCAATAATGACAATGGTATACTTTTCATGGTTAGTGGACCTAAGAGTTACAGGTCCAAATAAATCCATGTGAAAAAGATGAAGACATTTCTTGATAGAAGATGTCTGTTTTATTTTTGAATCGAGCCCTATAATGCTTTCCCTTTTCACATGATGAACATGTTTTGTCCTTTGAATAGACAAGTGAGGGAAGACAAATAAAAAGAATTTTTTTTGCGAGTTTGTTGATTGTTTTGAAGTTGAGCAAGTCTTTTATGCCAAAGCCAATTGAGATTTTTCAGAGGCTCTGGCAAAGAAACACGATTATTGAGCAAGAGATGTCATGTCAAGAACATATACATCTTTTATTCTTGGAGCAATCATTACAACTTCTTTGTTGGAGTTGAAGATTATTCCTCTTTCTTGAACAATTTTTTAGCATCACATAGTTGATTGAAGCTAACTAAATTGTATTTAAGACCATATACAAATGCTACTTTAGTGAGAACTATACCATTACATCTTATAGAACCAAAACCTTCAGTAGTGCATGTAGAGTCATCTCCAAACACTACCTTAGGTCCTGGTTGTTCCACATATTTGTGCAGGTAACTTTTGACAATAGTCATATGCTTTAAGCATCCACTGTCCAGGTGCCAGATGAGCTTCCTGATGTCACACTACAGAAATACGTTCAGAATGGTTAGTTTTGCTAAGAAACCCACCTTCTAGTGGGAGTCTTAGATCTGTTAGCATTTGATGATTTAGCCTTATTTGATTTTAGAGCTTCACCTTGCTTAGCTTGAAGTGCTTCACCTCTTCTGAACTACTAAATGTCATTGTGATCAGTTGTGGTATGAATTGTGCTACCAAATGTTTCATAACTTTTCATGACATGCTGAGGGTTTCTTGGCTTGATTCCTCTTCTTAGATAAATGATCCTGTTATGACCATGTCTGTCATGATCATAACTTCCACAGATATCACATATGGGATAGTTTACATAATCATCAAATAGATAATCGCTTAGCCTAAAGTGTATGCATAGAGCAAAGAAGTGTTTTGATGGTCTTGGGGTTGTAGATCTTAAACAAGATCCACCCTGACCTTTGAGATGCTTAGACATGTTCATAGTGGACATGTATTTAGCATGATCATAGGTTATGTGATTAGTTCTCTCACACTTTTTACAAAACACAATTTTATAACAATTCTCAAAGAGATGATTGTTTAAATCAAAGATCACAACCCTTTTTTAATTGTGTTTTGTATTTGTTTTGAAGTGCATTTTGGGAAACCTGTTGAGATTTTCTATTTCTGGAATAAGAAGAATGGTTCTTGCTAATTTATAGTTTTAGTTCATTAATTTCTTTCATTACAATAGACAAATGAGGGTCATCTTCAATTTTCACATTCTTTAATTTACCTGCAGGAGCTAAGTTAATCTTTAAAGCTGAAGTACTTTTGTTATCCTTAGCAGGAGCCGAGGATGGTTCATTTATAAAGACACCTTTTAGGACTTCAGTTTCCAATGGAGGAAGAGGGGTACTACAGACTGGAGATTCATCTACTAAATCATAATCACTCACTGAAGAGTCAGTGATAACAACTGGAGGATCGGTTTTGTTTCTTTGTGACTCTCCTGGGAGTATCCTACCAGTATCATGATTTGGCAAAATAAAACCTTTAGCTTTAGATAACCAGGGTCTTTCAACACCTTATATGGACACTTTTGTGTCATCAACTAAAGATTTTACAAAGACTAAGTCTTTTTTCCCAGAACTGGAGGGATCTGAGTTGATCAACTTTCAGAATTCCTTTTTTTGAGTGATAATTTGTTCACTAATACACTGATTTACTTTATTAAAACTGTTAAGCCATGTTTCTGTAATAGTTGGTAGCACTTTCAGTTCTTTCTTTAAGTTTTGATTCTCTTTGAAAATTTTACATGTTGTATGGTAAGAAAATCAAAATTTTCTTGTTTTAGTACCAAAACTATTCTTTGCATGTATTCATTTCTTGAACAAGATCTCTATGTTTTGACATAAGATTATTTGTTTGTTCTTCAACATAATTAAGATCAATACACAAATAATCTAGATTGTTCTTTCTATCATCATTTTCTTCCATTTCAAGAAGAGGGTGTACCTTTCTCATGGAGATCTTTACCCATTCACCATTTCTGGCATCTTCTTTGCTGACAACATCATTTTCATCAATAAGTGCCATGAGTACCTTTACATCAACCATTTCATTTTCATCTAATGACAATTCTTCTTCATCCCATTCATAAGCTTCAGCAACAAGACCTTTATTCTTGACCATTGAAGATTTGGGAGCTGATGCACTAGAACTGAGGAGAGCCAGTTTAGCCTTGACTCTGTTGTACATGGCTTCAATGTCTTTGGTAGGACTCAGTTCTGGTTTGTGCTGAGAGGAGCTGAGAAGTTTTGATTGAAAAGGTGACTGATATGAAGGGACTGATATTTTAGAAAGACCCTTCTTGCCACATTTGTGGCATTCAGTTTGGTCAGTTGCTTTTGTACTGCTGAAACTTTGAGTTCCCTTTTTGAAGAACCTTTTAGACTTTACTAAAAGAGCTCTTGCTTGATATTTTTCTTCAAGGTCATACTCTTGACTGCTTCTTGTATCATCTTCATCATAAAGACTATCTTGAAAGTCCTGACCAATATAGGTAGAGAAGAAAGTAGTTGACAAAGGTGTGGCAGAGACAAGAGATTTCCTTTTTTCAGTCTTATAAATACTGTCTATTAGGTTTTCTTTATATTTGAGTTTACCATATAGAGAAGCAAGCTAGATTCTTTCACATGATTTGTGTTTCTGAGACTTAGGTAGAAACTTAGCCACTTCTTTAGTAACCCATTTATAAAACTAGGATTTATTTTGAAAGATTTATGCCATCATTTATTAACTCATTCATCAAAGCTTTGTATCTGGTGAAAGTTTGTGTTAGAGTTTCAGCTTCTTTGAATTTAAAGGTGTTGTAACACAACTTCAGGTCCATGACCGTAATTTCTTTTACATCAGAGGGGCCCTTATGACACAGTATCAGGTCATCCAAGGTAGATTTAGCTGTTAAATAGTTTATGACAAAGTTCATTTGGTCGTCAGGGAGGACATACATAATGAGACTTTTGAGTCGCTAATCTAAGTTGGCAGCCTTTCTTTCATCTATTGTCTATTGTCCTTCTGGCTTCTTTTGACCAGCTTTCATGGGCATAAAAGGTCCATTTTTGATGATGTTTTCAAATTGAGGTTCAATACCAATGATATGACACATGAATCTCTTTTTTCAATTGGTGAAATTTTCCTCCTCTATTACAAGAACAACATTTAACTGGCCACCCATAGATTCAAGAGTCTGTGGTACTTCTGCTGCCATTAATGGATCTTGATTTTAAAGTTCTTTTGAGTAGTTGTATAAAAGCTATTAAAAAGGTTATACAAATCACAATGCTCTAATACCACTTGTTGGTCCCCTTGAATGTGATATAAGGTTTATCAAGTTAAAGTAATCACATTCCATGGAAACAAAGTGAGTTTTAAACAGATATATATGAACAATATAATGAACAAGTTTAAAACACACTGAAGTAACTTTTCAACGTATAGGTTCTTATTAGAATCAAATAAAGAATCTATGACACACCTTGCTTATGGAATAGCAAGGTGTTTGAATAATAATTGAGGTGTTATCTCCTTCGAACTTAGTCTCTAACCAAAGTTATGAGAGTCAGAAAACAAACTACTTAACTAGAACTAAAGCTTCAACTTCAGCAATTCTATTCAGTTTGTTTGAGATATAAACGAACTCTTCAATGTGTTTCACATTAATTTGAAGAGATAGTATTTACTCTCAATACCCCTTTCCTTTTATAGGCAAAGTAATTATGGTTTACAAGTTAACCTAATACACGTGGAAACATTAAATGGGTGGTTGAGCTACCATTTAATGCAACCATGCTTTATAGTATCAAGTACATTCCTTTAAGGAAAGTTGTTGTACTTCTATACCAACTTTAGAAGTATCTATTCCCAAGGAGATTGCTTTATTCCTTTTGACATAAAGCAATCTTTTTCCGCCTTGTAAACCTTCTAGAAGTGAAACATTTCATTTCAGTCTTCTATTAGGAGATAGACATCATTCAACTTGGAACTGTCAACTAAGCTGAACTGAAGCTCTTGCTATGGTCTTCTTCAGTTTCTGTATCGCAACATAAACTGAAGTGAAGATGATCTTGATATTCTAAGTACCTGAAGAACTGATGTTGAACTTTCTTCAGCGACGCAAACTGAACTGTCTTAAGTTTGACTTATACTTAGGGGGGTTTTATGTTTAAATCTACTGAGAGACTGAAGGGCTCCGGAACTAACCCCAACATTATTGCTTGTTGATTCTGTCTTTTTTTCTCTTTCATTATTTTTATTGTGTTTTGTTTGACATGCTATGAAGACTCATAGGCTGGTGGTAGTGGTAGTATTATTGTCTTGATTAATAATTTGGATGTTGGTAACCCTTTGCATATTGAGTCTATTGATAATAATAATACTACTTTAATACCATTTAAGCTTTTTGGGATTGAGAATTATAGAATTTGGTTTGGTGCTATAAAACTTGCTCTTCAAGCTAGAATAAGTACAGTTTTAGAGAGACAAAATAATTTTGTTGTTGGGTCTAATGTTAGGTATTAACTAAGAATTATTGAATTCGTCTAGACCAACTCAAACTATGAATATGGTAGACATAATTATTTTGTTGTTGGGTCTAATGTTAAGTATCATATTGAGAAGTATGTGAGTTATTCTTGTCTAAATAAGACTAATATGTGTTTTCCTACTACTTTAAATAAATCTGCTGAACCTAATTGTTGCAATGATGCTAACTGGATAAAGGTTATGAATAATAAAATTGAGGCTTTAAATAGAAACAATAATTAGACTATTTATGATTTACCTTTTGATTGAAAACCTATTGGATGCAAACGGATAATAAGGATTCAAGAGAGATAGAAAGATATAAAGCAAGACTTGTTTCAAAAGGCTTGATTATAATGAATATTCATTCCAATGCTTAAAATGGTTTTTGTAAGATGTCTTATTAGTATAGTTGTTAATAAAAATTGGCATCTATACCAATTAGATGTGAATAATGCTTTTAGAATGAAGATTTATTTGAAGATGTTTATATGACTTTGCGTCAAGATTATGATAGTATTGATATGTCTAAGGTGTGCAAGTTAAATAAGTCTTTGTCTGGCTTAAAGCAAGCCTAAGGTAGTGGAATGCCAAGCTTAGCATTGCTTTGGTTGAGCATGGCTTTGAGCAAAGTAAGTATGATTACGCTTAATATGTTAAGCATAAAGGTTCTGTATTTGTTGCTTTGCTTGTATATGTTGATGATATTGTTATCAAGAGGAATGATGAATCTGAGATAAGTGAGTTTAAAAAGTTTTTGAGCATAAAATTTTTGATAAAGGATTTAGATGTGTTAAAGTATTTTATAGGAATAGAATTATTGGAAAATGAGAAAGGTTTATGTATATCTCAATGGAAATATTGTCTTGAGTTGTTGCACGAGTTTGGATTATTAGCAGCTAAACATGTTGATACGCCATTCCTGGAGAATGCTACTTTAACTTTGGGGAAACTGAAAAAGGTAAGTTTTTTTTACTAATTTTACAAGTTAACCAAAACTTGTGGGAAAGTTACTTTGCAGTCACATTTTAAAGTTGCATTAAGAGTGTTAATATACTTAAACGGGTCTCCATGTTGTGGAATTCAATTTAACTCTAATCATAAACTTAGAGAATAGGCTGATGCAGTTTGGACAAAGTGTCCTAAGACTAGAAACTTTGTTACTGGTTTTTGTGCATTTTTTTGGTTAATCTCTTATTTCTTGGATTAGCAAAAAACAAGCTACACTGTCTAAGAGTTCATCTGAGGCTATGTACATAAGTGTGGCTTCTGCTACTTGTGAACTTATTTGGTTAGGGAATTTGTTTCATAGTCTTAGGTTAAAACATTTGTATCTAGTTGAGTTGTTTTGTGATAACTCATCAGCTATTCAAATAGCTGCTAATCCTATTTTCTATGAGAAAACTAAACACTTTGAGCTTGGTGTTCATTTTGTTAGAGAAAATGTGTTAGGTGGTGTTGTTAAGACCGTTAAGATACATATTGATTTGCAGATAGCTGATGTGTTTACAAAGTGTTTAGGTATTGCACATCATAAGTTGTTTTGCAAGACACTTGGATTACATGATATGTTTACAGGAGTACTTGTAAGAAAGGAGAAAGGGAGGATGCAATCTCGGTTGCACAAAGATAAAGTTGATGACTTATAAGCTTGAGGGAGGATATTGTAATATGTAGCTTATAGTGAATATTAAGTTGGAGGACCAATTATGCCAATATCCTAAAGTTGTTATAATTGGAGTTTAAGTTTGTAGTTGTTATTGAGCAAGTATAAAGATAAAGGGCCTTAGTGAAACACTAGTGGTCAAAACAACTAGTCATGAGCTAGTTTTTCTTACTAACTTTGAATTGTACAAGCTCTAATTAATGCTTGTGTTCTTATATTCCTTAATGTGGATGTTATCCCATGAAGATGAGGATGGAAGTGACTAATTATATATCTTGGATAATGAAAGTAAACTTGCATTTTTTTATGAAAGTATAAGTCGTAGTTTCTTTTTATTATATGTAAGACTTGTAATTTAAATGCTTGGTTTTGCTTTCAATATATATGGCAACGTCCACAATATATATATATATATATATAAATATATAATATATCTATATAATATAAATATATATATATATATATATATATATATAATATATATATATATAATATTATATATATATATAAGGTAAAGTTTTATAAACTTTAGGTATTGGGTATGAACCTGGGTATTTTTTGAAGCGTAGAAATGTTTTTGTGGTTCCGGGTATGCCTAAACGTATTTTAATCGCAAACTGAAAACGTTTATTTTTTTTAAACGTAACCAAGAAAAATACAATAGACCAAGTTAATTAAATATTTCTCAAATAATTACTTAACCATGCTTGATGTAAACATTTAATTGTTTGATCCTGATTACATTGAACGATAATTTTTAGCTTACGCGATTTAACTTAACGTTTACGATTTAAAAGCAAACGTGTACAATACTAAAAGTAAGTAGTGAATTTATTGACGCCGTACATGACCCTAAAACATGGGGTGTTATAATTGCTATCCCCTTCCCATTTCTATTCGGGAATCTCAGGTTGCTGTAGCAAGCCAGACGGCCTTTGATGCCCAGCCTTGACCTTCAAACAAGTCAAACACTTACTCACATACACAGCTATGTCCTTCTTCATACCCAGACACCAATACCTATCTCTAAGATCATAATACATCTTATCAGCTACTGGATGTACAAAGTACTTCAACTTATGGGCCTTGTCCATTATCAGGGTTCTCACATCAACCCTTCAAGAACCCAAATTTCGATCCAGGAAAAAACAACGCTCCATCACTCCTAAGTTCAATCATCTCATCTATACCTCTCTGCAATCCTGCAGACTCATCAGACGCCTCCTTCTGAGCCGCTAGTATCCTATCCTTGATACTCGACTAAAGGGTCATATTCATATCTCTAACTCTCTTAGGTTTCACTCTCTCCTTCCTACTCAGCACATCAGCTACTACATTGGCCTTACCAGGATGGTAGCGAATTTCGCAGTCATTATCACTAAAAAGCTCTATCCAGCGACGTTGTCGCATGTTCAACTCTTTCTGACTAAAAATGTGTTGGCGACTCTTATGATCCGTATATATGACACTCTTTGTCCCATACAAATAATGTTTCCAAATCTTAAGTGCAAACACAACCCATCACAGTTCCAAATCATGGGTGGTGAAATTCTTCTCATAGATTTTCAATTGCCTAGATGCATAAGCTACCACCTTACCTCTTTGCATCAACACACAACCTAATCCTAATCCGAACGCATCACATAATACCACAAAATCTTTTGGTCCATCGGGGAGAGCTAGAACAGGTGCATTACACAACTTATCAAAGTTTGAAACGCATTCTCCTGCTCCTCACCCCAATCAAAGGTCTTACTTTTCTGAGTCAAGACAGTAAGCGGTTTAGCTATCTTAGAAAAGTTCTCAATGAATCTACGATAATACCCTGCCAATCCTAAGAATGAACAAACTTCAGACGGAGTTCTAGGGGCTTCCCAATTCTTAACGACCTCAATCTTACTAGGGTCTACATGAATTCCATCACCATTAATCACATGCCCAAGAAACTGTACTTCTCGCAACCAGAATTCACACTTAGAAAACTTTGCATACAGTCTCTCCTTCTTGAGCAGTTCTAATACCAATCCTAAATGCTCTTCATGCTCCTCCCGAGTCTTAGAGATGAAATCAATATATATCAATGAAACACTATCAAAGACTTGTCTACGATACTGTCTACACACATCTTTCATCAGATCTATAACTATCGTTGGTGCGGTAGTCAAACAAAAATGGCAATACTGTGAACTTAAAATGTCCATAACGAGTTTTAAACGCGGTATTTGGAATGTTGTTCTCATGCACTCTCAGCTGATGGTATCCGGACCTAAGTTTATCTTAGAGAAGTATTGCGATCCTTGAAGTTGATCAAACATGTCGTCTATCCTAGGGAGTGGATAACGGTTTTTAATGGTCAACTTATATCTGATCACTATAGTCAATACACATTTATAAAGATCCCGTCCCTTTTTCTTAACGAAACAATACCGTGCTCCCCCAAAGTTGAAAGACTTGGTCGAATGAAACTTTGGTCCTGGATTTCCTTGAGTTTCTCGACAACTCCTCCAATTCAGAAGTGCCAACGATAGGGAGACTTTTGCAACCGGCGGTTGCTCCAGGCATTAACTTCAAACAAAAGACTCGACTTCTCGAACTGGTGGCAATCCAGATAGGTCATCCGGGAATACCTCAAGAAAATCTCTCACTACCACGATCTCTTCTTGTTTCTTCTCTTTAGCCTTAGCACTCATTAATTGCCTCATCTTTTCTTTGGGTTTTTCTCCTAATACTCTAAGCACCTTGCCATCTAGTAGTGGTATCCTCACTACTTTCTCATGATAAATTATCTCAGCCTTATGGTTAAACAACTAATCCATTCCTATGATCACATCGAAACTCCCGCTTCCAAAGGGTATCAAGTTAATGTCAAACATATGACCTTCTATTTCTAGTTTGCAACCCTTAATGACCTTATCGATTTCTACTAGCTGCCCGCTAGCTATCTCAATCTCATAACTGAAACCTAAATCACTGAGATCTATGTCTAACAGAGGTATAAAAGTAGTGGAAACAAAGCTATAGTCGGCACCAGAGTCAAATAAGGTAGTGGCATAGTGATCGTTTAGAGTAAACGCACCCGTCACGATGTTCGGGTCCTGGCGAGCCTCCTCTACTCCCAACATGAATGCCCTTCCTCTTGCCTGGTTCCCTTGGTTCCCACGACCCTGACCCCCATTAACAGCAAAAACCACGAATTGGTTCTGATGGTTTCCCTTGCCTTTGAGCCTGATTCAACCTAGGACATGTTGCCTTGATATGATCGTACTACCACACTCGTAACAGGTTCTAGCAACTGGGTTTCTAGCATTGACGGGGTTTACATTCCTAGGCACCACTCTACAATCCCTAGCAAAATGTCCTTGGAATGCGACAAGGTGTCTCAAGTGATTGGTGATAGTTACAGGTGGTACACCTAGGTGTCGTACCCGTGTATCCTCCCCTAACAGGGTTTGCGGTTGTAGCAAAAGCATTTTCCGTTCTAGTCTTCTTGTTATCGTCCCTTCCATTCCCATCCTTGCCAGCTTCTCCCTCATTTCCTCTCTTCTCAAGGTTCTTTTTTATTGTCCCGTTCCTAAGGGCTTCATCAGTCAATGTGCCAGCTATTTGCACAGCCTTTTGGATGATCTTTGGCTCTGTTGCTGCCACTATTCCTCGAATTTATAGAGCAAGGCCATACACATACCTTTTAATCCTCTTACCTTCTGGGGTTACTAAGTGAAGAACTAACCTAGCCAACTCATGAAACCTATTAGTATACGCAACCTGGCCACCCCCAACTATGGCGTGATTCCACAACTCGGTATAATTTCATATTGTGTATAAGGCTTATTATAAACAATAAACGATAAAATGTTTCATATTTCATAAGTTCACCACCGTCAACACGGTACAATTTCTGAATAAACTGACAAACGTTAAATAGTCGAAGGACTAAATTAGAATATTCAAAATACGAAAAGGACAAGGGTTACAATCTACACGATCCTTAACTTACAAGGATGTATGGTTTGAAATACAATGTATATGAATGAATACGATGTACAAGAACAATGATATGATCTTGGTATGGTGGTGAAGACTAACAACAGGTAGCTTGAAGCTTGAGGGCCTTGTATGCAATAGGTAGTGATCTTCTCTTCAACAAAGAGGTTAGTAAATCACTAAACAAATATGTAAAACAATGAAATTATCAATGAACTAATGCTAGAATGATATGAGAGTGATGTAAGTATGAATGTATGAGAAATGTGTGAGTCATTGGTGAATTTCGGCATGCTATTTATAGGCAAAATAAGGTTTGAACCCGCGGTTCTAGCGGATCCCTTTGGAAGGGATCCGGCCAGTGTAATCCAAAGGATCCGCTGGTCAGGATTGACAATACGGATTTAAAAAGATTTTTTGACACAATATCTTACACAATCCAATGGCATATGTTCAGTACAGATTATATCAAGATTTGTAAGGATCACCAAAAGTCGACATAATGTGTGATTTCATGTATTAGGTAAAATTTGTTTTGTAAAATAATTTTTACAAAATATAATACTTGTGTAATTTTGCAAAAAATGGAAGTAAACTTGTTTTTCTTATAAAAAGAAGAGTGTACAAGTTATTTCTATAAACGTGCAGACACTTTAAAGATGATTTGTAAGTAACATATTAGAAATGTATTTGACACAAATGATCAAAAGACACAAATTTGTTTAAATAACTTATAGACAACAAGTCATGTGTTGTTTAAAACTTATAAGACTTTTAATTAATATAATTTTACGTTTGTTACCGACAAAATATAAAAAGATCGTAAAGTATAAATAAACGTTTTTACGGCTTATTTGTTTTAACAATCTCTCCCTTTTTGTTGATAACAAAACATAAGAAATTAGAAATTTATAAGTTTAAAATTTGAGGTTTTACTTCCTTCTCCTCTTTTTTGTCAAAACAAATAGAGCATCGAATAAAAACTAACTAAAGTGTATGCCCCCCTTGATGGTTGCTCTCCGTTAATGAGGGCGCCAAAAAATCAAAATAGCTTTTAAAGCTACAAAACAATGGTTAGTGCAATAATAAGGTAGTATCTAGAAATGATCCCCTTAGCTTAGAGGGTGTCAAACAATTCCTACAAAACAAAGTTAGTGTCAATATAATGGATATGATATGTTTAGGAAATCATCCAACACACCATAATAATTAGAAATAGCACAAAAAATGACAGTAAGCTGCACAAACCATCACAAAATATAGAACTTTAAGCTATGTAATAAAAGTAAACTAATGAAAGGTGGTTGTTGTAAACCACATACAATCACAAGTAAAAATAAAAAACATATCTATTTTCTGTGAAAAATAAATTTCTAAGAATAATTTAAATAGAAACTAAAAAATAACAATACTAAAAGTAAGTAGATCTTATTATGCTTGCATCCCGTCCCCAAAGATCTAGGGGTGATTTTTGTAGGTAGGGGTGTTATAGGTGCGGTCCTAGTTATATGGTTTTTAAGAATGAACACAGTCATGTCCGTACTTATAAGCACTACTCTATGGGAGGATCGTGGCGAAAGATCGCACATGCTTCGCGGTGTGTTGGTTGTGGGAGATGGACATTAATCCATAAAGGATTGGTTATGTGTTTAGAAGGTTAGATAGTGGAGGTGAAGTATATGGGTGGTCAACAACATCCATAATATCAGGTATGGGAGGAGGTTGACGATCAATTTGCTCGATTGATTCAAGTGATGGTAATGGAGGAGGATTAGAACTTCTTGGTGGTAGATCCTCTAGTTCATCCAAGAAGGGCTAGGATAAGTTGGTTTGGTGTTGAAAATAAGCCTAAGAGCACAGATGTTAGTAGGCAAAAGGTGATGGCTTTCATTTTAGAGGATGTGATCGGAAGCCAGGATTGACTGTTTGTTGGAAGATAGAGTGGTGGACTAGGCTTAGGTTTGTTGGAAGAGCGAGTGAAAAGTCCAACTAACGAACAAAATAACGAAGTTAGTGTTTGGACTAAAAACGCATACAAAAGAAACCACGTTCTAATCGCTACATGTACTCTTCGTGGCGTGTTGGTTGTGGGGGTGGACAATTATCGTATAAGGATTGGTCTATTGCTTGAAGGTTTGATCTAGGAAGAAGTATGGAGGTGTTCAACAACCATAATATCCGTTAATGGGAGGAGGTTGACGAGCGAATCTGCTAATTGATTACAAATGAATGGAAATGGAGGAGGATTTGGAAGTTCTTTCATGGTGGTAAGAATCCTCTAGTACATCCAAATGAAAGGGATGAGGAGAAGTGGGTTGTGTTTGAGAAAATGAGCTAAGAGGCTTTAATGGTTAGTAGCTAAAGGTGGATGGCATGCTTAGCGGCTGTGATGGAGCCGGTGGAAGTGTTGTGGTAAGGGTGGTGGTATAGGTTTGAGTGTTGTATGGAATAGCTAGGAAAAGTCAACTAACGAACAAAATAACGACAACTAGTGTTTGGACCATGAGCGCACCAAAATAACCACTTTTGTGACTATTTTCGCCGATGTCTAAAACGGGGACCAAATGGGTGAACGGAGCATGCTTCAGGGTGTAATTTACCTCAGATGCGTTTGGGGGTTTGGGGAATATTAGAGAGGAATTTAATAGGCATTTTGCATTTAAATTCTTCTAATATTATGTTTGGTATCTCAAATGAAGAAATTTAAAATTTTATAAATTACCAAAATAAGGAGAATTAGATTGCCTCAAAAAATGAGAAACTTTAATTTACTTGAAAACATTTTGTTATAAAAGGACCAAATTAAACAAAAATACCTTTTTTTGTTTTTTTTCTTGTTTTTTGTTAGCCGGGTCGGGGTTCGGGTCAATGCTAAAAGTTTCATACCTGCCCCTATATGAATTAATAGTCGGGTGTGGGTCAATTCGGGTCAACGCTAAAAGTTTCATACCCGGCCCAATCTGAATTAAGATCGCTCAAGTTCGGGTCAATTTGGGTACTTGACAACTCAGATCGGGTTCATTCGGCTTCGCGCTAACCTAGATATGTGTAAAATGTAATAAAATGACCTATTTTATACTCGTTTAAATAGAAATTTTATATTAAAAAAAAAAATTCTTTATTCGGGTTAATGGAGTCGACCCGAACCTGAGTTAGCAAAAAAAATTAAACCCGATACCCGACCCTATTTAGTATTCAGGTTACTTGAGTTGACCTAAATAAGCCAAATAATTTTTTTTACCCGAGTAATCCGACTTGAATAGGCTTAATCGGGTTTAGGGCTGGGTCGAGTCAGGTTTTTTGACACCTTTATTCGTCATTCATAAAAAGATTGCAATAATAAAAATAATGACATTTTTTAAAATAGTATGAATTTCTGTCAACAATGTATGCGAAGGTATTTTAAATTATGAAATTTTAAATCTTCAAGAATTAAAATTTCTCAAAATTTAAAATTTTAGAATTTAAAATTTACTAAGCGAACGCCAACTTAGGTGGCGTTTGGTTCGTAAATTTGAAATTCCGAAATTCTAAATTATAGAAAATTTCAATTCTTGAGAATTTAAAATTTCGAAATTTAAAATACCTTTGCATTTTGGTTGACAAAAAATTATAATATTTTGAAATCTGTCATTATGTTTATTATTGCAATTTTTTTAAGGAGTGACGGATAAGAGTGTCAAAAAATCCGACCCGACCCCTAACCCGATTAAGCCTATTCGGGTCTAGTTACTCAGGTCAAAAAATTTATTCGGGTCAACCTGAGTAACTTGAATACTAAATAAGGTCGGGTATCGAGTTGGCAAATTTTTGGTAACTTGGGTTAGGTTGACCCGATTACCAATAGCTTTTTTATTTTATTAATATAAATTTTATAATTTTTTTATTCATACGAGTAAAAAAAACAATTTTATTACATTTTACTCATATTCGGGTTTACCTAAACTTGAATGGACCCGGACCCGACTAACCCGAATTCAAATAGGGTCGGACTCGGGTATAAAATTTATAACCTTGACTCGACTTTGACCTGACCCAAATTAACCTGAACATGACCAACTCGACCCGATTAACACCCTTAATAACGGATTTCCTTACAACAAATTTTTTTTATAAAAAATGTTTCCAAATAAATTAAAATTTCTCAAATTTTTTTAGACATTTTAATAATTTAATTCTTCACACTTTATCAATTCATAAAATTTTAATAATCTACCAAAAGAATTTAAAAAACAAATGACATAAAATTCCCCATTATACCCCAAACAAACCACCTTTTCTTTACTGAACATGGGCAGAAAAATATATTTTGAATTTTGATAAAAAGCTCTTTGTATTTCAAGCCCTAATTTCACCTTTCGGTAACTAATTTTCTCGATTCAATTCTACTGTAGTTTTTAATATACATTTGTTAGGGTTTCAACTGATTTTGTTTATGTGTGTGACTAGTGTGCAAAAAAGATTGGAATGTGAGCTTATTACAACAGGACATATGTTGAAAGCTTGAACACCAGCTTATCGAGGTTGGAAATAAGCTCTCGAATCCACCTCCTTTAACCGATGACCTGCTTCTTCTTCTCGATGTAAGGCAACTTGTTTTTTTTTTATTTTTCATGAATTTTTTTATGAGCTTTTTTGTTTAAGCTTATATGTGGCTTATGAGCTTTTTTGTTTTTCGGCTTATATTTCATAAGCCCCAATTTTCTGGCTTATTTTGAGACATGGGCTTATATAAGTTTATCATATCATAATAAACTTATATAAGCCCACAAGTCTCAAAATAAGCCGAAAAATTAGGGCTTATGAAATATAAGCTCAAATGGGCTTATGTTTCATAAGCCGAAACAAACACCCCCAATTTTGAGACTTGTGGGCTTATATACGTTTGTTATGATATGATAAACTAATATAAGCTCATGAGTCTCAAAATAAGCCAGAAACTTGGGGCTTATAAAAAATATACAATGAAATGAAATAGCTATATGGCCACATAATAGCTTAAACAATAATGTATGATAGTTAGCTTGGCAATGTTTGTATATCGGACCTTGAATTTCACCTTTGTTAGGTAATTGTAAGCCTAGTGTATGACCATTGTTTCCGACCTTTTGGTCGACTGATCCACGAGATTTGAGATCACTACCTTTTTTGGGAAGGTTGGCGTGCACTACCGGAGACAGGAGGAGGGTAGGGTGGGCACATGCCCCCTAGCTAAAAAAATTGTAGTGTACATTTTAAAAAATATATGGCTATATTTTGTAATTTGCCCCCCTAACGAACCGATTTGTAGTGTAGTTTCTAAAAATTATCAAAGTTTGCCCCCTCAGAGACCATAATTTTTTGGCTCTGCCCTTGTTGGCGTGGCCACATCAGGGTTGTTTAGTAATTGGACTTAAGACCTCTCACACTTTAGTGATGGGATAGTCAAGACTTTTTTAAAACCACTAGGGCCAACCCACTAAATGATTGAGATACTCTGGAGTGTTTGGATAAAAGAAATTCATATATTAAAGTCAATCAAAACGTGTTTATTAACGGGGTTTTTATTTACCGGGCTTAATAGCTTATGTAAATTTGGAAAGTTCATAAGCCCATTTTTTCGACTTATGAGCTTATCAAACAACTCTAAAAATTGCCACAGACCAACCTTCCCAAACCCAATAAAGGAAGGCTTTACCCTGGTTGAGCTTGTGTGGTGGTGGGATCAAACCCCATTGACTAGTTGGCCAAAAGGTTGGAAACCATGGTTACCCGAAATAAATTTGAGCTTATGGAAGTCATAACCTCAATTTGATAACCTCATAAGTAAAAAAAAGTGGGCTTAAAAATCTACACAAGCTGAGTAAATAAGCTAACACAAACACCCCCTAAGATGTGGAAATGTTCAAACTGCTTATAAAAAGGATACGAAGTTTAAATTGCGGAATCTAAATCGCCCCCTAAAGATTTATCTATAATGAGGTAAGTAATTGCAGTGTAGTCGGATGCTAGTTGAATAACTAGTTCGTCAAAAAGTGTAGGTGAGTGGTACATTTGGATTAGCTAGTTATCAACTATAGAAGTTTGTCAAACAGCGGGGGTCAAGAATTTAAGAGTTTCTTTTTGAAAAGGTTGTTTTAGATTAGCTAGTTTTTTTTGCAACCCGTTTTGACGTATTTGTTGTAACATTAGATGACAATGTTTTGCTTGATGTGAATTTAGGAACCAAAGAGTGCAGTGACAATATTTAGCAATTGATTAGCTACCACTCATTTCGTGTAGTTTTTAAGTGGAGAAAGTATTTTGCGTTTAGAGGTGAATATTTAGACTCAAAGAAACTTGGTGGAAGGCTTAATAGCTGTAAATAAATAGTTTCCGTAGCTTGGTATGACTATTCTTAACATGTTAAGAGTCGTATAAGTGATGGTGTGGTTGTAAGGTTAGTATGGTTGTTAATAGCAGTAAATAAATAGGTTTAGTTGTATGGCATGTTATATCCCCTTGGAATTCTTAAACGGGATTGAATGCGTGACACTTTTTATGCAATGTTTTCTATAATCACTTCATAGTAAAGTTGTGGTTGTTGCACTCGCACTTGTCTTTTTGTTGCACTCACACTTGTCGGATGTCTTTCTGAAGCAGTCTATTTACCCTCGAGTAGGGGTGTGACTGTCTACATCCCACCTTCCCCATACCTCGCTCCGGTGGGACTGAGTATGGTTGTTGTTGTTGTTGTTGTAGGAAAGTTGTGGTTGTTAGCATAGCTGTCAATCTAGGTATAAAACAAATAACAGGTGTTCAAGTTTTATAAATTGTAGAGATTTGATGCTAGTACTTAGCCAGCTGATTGTTTCTTTTGTATGTGCTCCTCAGCAAGCAGAAAAACTTCTATATGAAGTGGACCAATCCCCGAAAATATCGATGCTACATGCACTCAAACCTTCAATGAAGGCGCTGATTCATGAAGATCTATTAAGACATTCAGACGTCGATGTGAACGTTGCAGTTGCTTCATGCATGTGTGAGATTGTGAGGATTACAGCGCCTGATGCACCCTACGATGATGACCAAATGAGGGTACACATGGCACCATTCACATTATTTTTGTTTTCTTCTTCGCATTCTAATCTCTTGCGTATGAATAGGCTGTCTTTCAGTTGATTGTGTCTTCCTTTGAGGGTTTAGCTGATCAGTCCAACCGATCTTATAACAAGAGGCTCTCGGTTCTTGAAAATGTTTGCAAAACCAAAGCATTTGTGATTATGCTTGATATTGAATGCGATGTTGTGATTGTGAAGATGTTTGAGCATTTTCTGAGATCAGTAAGGTGTGTTATAGCTCTTTGAGTATTATGCGTTTATGTATTTAACTTATCTAATGCTAATAAGTAATAACTAATAAGTACGCAGTAGATTATGCCATCATCGTTGGATTTATTTCAGGGACATATCATCGAGAGATCATATTTTTATATATGGAAACTATAATGGTCTTGGTTTTGAAAGAAAGTGAAGAAGTTTCAGTTGAGTTGCTCAAACCACTACTGGCTAGTGTTAAAAAACATAGTGAGGTAACAGCTTTAACTATACTCTTCCTTGTTATTCCCTTGAATTGATTTGACCAAATTATTTCCTCACTTAGGGAGTTTCTGCCGGTAGCTCGAGAATTGGGGGAAGGAGTACTTTGGAAATCTGCTGAAAAGCTAAAGCCTTACCTTATGCAAGCTGTGACTGCCTTGGGTGATCCGTTAGATACATACACTGAAATTGTGACTTCAGTATGTGGAGGGACAACTGCTACATTTCAACGTGATGATGAAAATCATTCTCAGCTATCGTACACTTATATAAGTATTTTCAAGATTAGCGAAATTTAAGAATTAGCGTTGGACCTATTGTGTTGGTGCCCGCAGTTTCTTTGTTTGCTTAGCTTAACAGAGATGAAATCAACTATGTACCTAAGTTCACTGATTGACTTCTATATAGCAACATATGTTTTACGGTTTTACCTATATCACTGCTTCTTCATCCTTTTATCTAAGTAGATCGTTTATTACTATGAGATAATTTTTTTTAACTGTGAATCTGTAATAATGCATATTGCAGTCTCCACTATTAAGGTGGGCGTGTGTCACCAACATTGAGGCACAAATTGCAGAGGACTATTCGATACTATTGTGTTAAACAAGGTGACCATTCAAATTCAATTTGTTTTGGTTCTCCTCCAAGAGATTATGGAACCAAAGTCAAGTACAATCACGTTATCAATTAGGCACGACACATTCTAAGTTTGACAGGATCCAAGTAAAAGTAATAACACCCAAGTAAGTTTGATACAGCATGTTCAATAGGCCTACTGGCTTATTGGTATATGAAAAACTCAATAAATGCAATATTTTTATAAGCTTATTTATGTTTTATAAGCTTTCTTTTTGTGGCTCATTGTGAAAATTTTCGGCTTGTATAAGTTCATGACATAATGAGCTTATATAAGCCGAAAAGCTTGAAAATAAGCCACAAAAAGTGAGCCTATGAGACATAAGCCGTAAAACAAATAAGCTTATAAGTCAAATATAAGCATAAACAAACACCCTGGTGTTTGTTTCGGCTTATATAGCTGCTGATGGCTTATTTGGTTTTGGGCTTATGTTTCTTAAGCTCGCTTTTGTGGCTTATTTTTAAACTTTCTGGCTTATTTAAGCTCATTATGTTATGAACTTATAGTAGCCGAAAAATTTCAAAATAAGCTATAACTATGAAACATAAGCCCAAAACCGAATAAGTAATAAGCCGGTTGTATAAAGCCGAAACAAACACCAATGGGAGTTGGATGTGTTTACAAAAGTGGTTCTTAAAGGTGTAGCAATAGGTAAGCAAACTAGTATCCTTCCGCTTTTGTTTTTAGTTGAACCCAAAAGGATGCCCGCTAGTTAATTGCGTTTGGCTTTGGCGAAAACTACATTAGTTTTATGTTGATAAAAAGGACTGTAGATACCTAGTTATTTTGTTCACCTCCCACATCGCTACAAGAACAAACTTTTCACTTGTTTATATACACCATCTGGAACAATAGTGTTCGCCGAGCTCAGTAACGCGAGCTTGTGACTCATGTGAGGGCATTAAAAGTGGGTTGGACTGTGATGAAGCCAAGCCTGGTTGGGTCATGTTGTTGCAATATCTTGCTTGCCCATTCCAAGTCGAGAGTTGGACCATGGGGTTTGAGCGAAGGCTCGGGCTTCTTGGTTCCTAGAGTAGAGGGCAATGCGTTAGGCTGGTTTCACAGAGCTGCGAATACTTCTCGCTCTCGACAGTGGAAGGATAACGAGCTGGTGCACCCTTGGCTCAAATAACCAGCTTGGTTCCCTCTAATGAACTCCCATTTTTTTTTTCATATTTCTTTTGTTTGTTGAAACATCTGCTATGGTCGATTTAAGAATTTGTGTGTTCTTCACTCACAGTAGTACAACCAAATCCATGTAAGTACATAACATTATATCATTTTGACTTGGCTTATAGTTCAAACGAAATTCAATATGATATTGTATAAAATGTTGCATGAAGATTGCCTATGAACCTGCAAATAAACCAAAACGACATATGTTTTACATACATTATTGCATCTTCCTCGCTCTATCTGCATAAATCGTTTCTAAAAGTAACTTTCTTACCATTACTGTGAACTTGTACTGCCTAATTGACTATTTGCAGTGTCCACTAATTCTATGATGTTACTAAATAGAAGTATTTTAAATTATTAGTTCTAAAACAGGATAATAAATGTAACTACTGTAATATTTTAGCACATAATCTCATGATATGTTTTCTTGATGCAGCCTCAGGTAAACCTAAACTATTTCAGGCCTTACCCCCAATCACTTACGACTTAGAATTTACACGACTATTATTTTGAGCACCGGGTCTGGCAACATTTGTATCGTGAAAAGTTATTACCACATAAGCATAAGATTGAAAATAACATTGTAGTCATTTTCACTTGCAGTAGTTGTTCTGGACTGGAACCCCATGTACACACATAAACATGTACTCCATGTACACACATAAACACACTAGTCACAACGTTGTTCTGTCAACGCCAGCCAGTAACTTCAAGAATAACATTGAAGTCGGAGTGGTAACTTTGGTGTTATTCACAAAAACACCCAGACGACATAGTTGTACCGAATGCTGTTATATGCTTATTTTAGACCTTAAGTAATACTAAAAAGGTCAAAAATAGCATATAACACATCGGTACAACTATTGTCGTCCTGGGTTGTTTATTGTGAATAACACCAAAGTTACCACTCCGACTTCAATGTTATTCTTGAAGTTACTGGCTGGCGTTGACAGAACAACGTTGTGACTAGTGTGTTTATGTGTGTACATGGAGTACATGTTTATGTGTGTACATGGGGTTCCAGTCCAGAACAACTACTGCAAGTGAAAATGACTACAATGTTATTTTCAATCTTATGCTTATGTGGTAATAACTTTTCACGATACAAATGTTGCCAGACCCGGTGCTCAAAATAATAGTCGTGTAAATTCTAAGTCGTAAGTGGTTGGGGGTAAGGCCTGAAATAGTTTAGGTTTACCTGAGGCTGCATCAAGAAAACATATCATGAGATTATGTGCTAAAATATTACAGTAGTTACATTTATTATCCTGTTTTAGAACTAATAATTTAAAATACTTCTATTTAGTAACATCATAGAATTAGTGGACACTGCAAATAGTCAATTAGGCAGTACAAGTTCACAGTAATGGTAAGAAAGTTACTTTTAGAAACGATTTATGCAGATAGAGCGAGGAAGATGCAATAATGTATGTAAAACATATGTCGTTTTGGTTTATTTGCAGGTTCATAGGCAATCTTCATGCAACATTTTATACAATATCATATTGAATTTCGTTTGAACTATAAGCCAAGTCCAAATGATATAAGATTATATACTTACATCGATTTGGTTGTACTACTGTGAGTGAAGAACACACAAATTCTTAAATGACCATAGCAGATGTCTCAACAAACAAAAGAAATATGAAGAAAAAAAAATGGGAGTTCATTAGAGGGAACCAAGCTGGTTATTTGAGCCAAGGGTGCACCAGCTCGTTATCCTTCCACTGTCATGAGAGCGAGAAGTATTCGCAGCTCTGTGAAACCAGCCTAACGCATTGCCCTCTACTCTAGGAACCAAGAAGCCCGAGCCTTCGCTCAAACCCCATGGTCCAACTCTCGACTTGGAATGGGCAAGCAAGATATTGCAACAACATGACCCAACCAGGCTTGGCTTCATCACAGTCCAACCCATTTTTAATGCCCTCACATGAGTCACAAGCTCGAGTTACTGAGTCTGGCGACACCGTTGTTTCCAGATGGTGTATATAAACAAGTGAAAAGTTTGTTCTTGTAGCGATGTGGGAGGTGAACAAAATAACTAGGTATCTACAGTCCTTTTTATCAACATAAAACTAATGTAGTTTTCGCCAAAGCCAAACGCAATTAACTAGCGGGCATCCTTTTGGGTTCAACTAAAAACAAAAGCGGAAGGATACTAGTTTGCTTACCTATTGCTACACCTTTAAGAACCACTTTTGTAAACACATCCAACTCCCATTGGTGTTCGTTTCGGCTTTATACAACCGGCTTATTACTTATTCGGTTTTGGGCTTATGTTTCATAGTTATAGCTTATTTTGAAATTTTTCGGCTACTATAAGTTCATAACATAATGAGCTTAAATAAGCCAGAAGTTTTAAAAATAAGCCACAAAAGCGAGCTTAGAAACATAAGCCCAAAACCAAATAAGCCATCAGCAGCTATATAAGCCGAAACAAACACCAGGGTGTTTGTTTATGCTTATATTTGACTTATAAGCTTATTTGTTTTACGGCTTATGTCTCATAGGCTCACTTTTTGTGGCTTATTTTCAAGCTTTTCGGCTTATATAAGCTCATTATGTCATGAACTTATACAAGCCGAAAATTTTCACAATGAGCCACAAAAAGAAAGCTTATAAATATAAATAAGCTTATAAAAATATTGCATTTATTGAGTTTTTCATATACCAATAAGCCAGTAGGCCTATTGAACATGCTGTATCAAACTTACTTGGGTGTTTTTACTTTTACTTGGATCCTGTCAAACTTAGAATGTGTCGTGCCTAATTGATAACGTGATTGTACTTGACTTTGGTTCCATAATCTCTTGGAGGAGAACCAAAACAAATTGAATTTGAATGGTCACCTTGTTTAACACAAGAGTATCGAATAGTCCTCTGCAATCTGTGCCTCAATGTTGGTGACGCACGCCCACCTTAATAGTGGAGACTGCAATATGCATTACAGATTCACAGTAAAAAAAATTACTTTAATAAACGATCTACTTAGATAAAAGGATGAAGAAGCAATGATATAGGTAAAACCGTAAAACATATGTTGCTATATAGAAGTCAATCAGTGAACTTAGGTACATAGTTGATTTCATCTCTGTTAAGCTAAGCAAACAAAGAAACTGCTGGCACCAACACAATAGGTCCAACGCTAATTCTTAAATTTCGCTAATCGAAATACTTATATAAGTGTACGATAGCTGAGAATGATTTTCATCATCACGTTGAAATGTAGCAGTTGTCCCTCCACATACTGAAGTCACAATTTCAGTGTATGTATCTAACGGATCCCACACAAGGCAGACACAGCTTGCATAAGGTAAGGCTTTAGCTTTTCAGCAGATTTCCAAAGTACTCCTTCCCCCAATTCTCGAGCTACCGGCAGAACTCCCTAAGTAGAGGAAATAATTGGTCAAAATAATTCAAGGAAAACAAGGAAGAGAATTAAACGTGATTAATAAAGGTATCGTAAAGCTGTTACCTCACTATGTTTTTTAACACTAGCCAGTAGTGGTTTGAGCAACTCAACTGAAACTTCTTCACTTTCTTTCAAAACCAAGACCATTATAGTTTCCATATATAAAAATATGTCTCCACGATGATAGTCCCTGAAATAAATCCCAACTGATGATGGCATAATCTACTGCATACTTATTAGTTATTACTTATTAGCATTAGATAAGTTAAATACATAAACGCATAATACTCAAAGAGCTATAACACACCTTATTGATCTCAGAAAATGCTCAAACATCCTCACAATCACAACATCGCATTCAATATCAAGCATAATCACAAATGCTTTGGTTTTGCAAACATTTTCAAGAACCGAGAGCCTCTTGTTATAAGATCGGTTGGACTGATCAGCTAAACCCTCAAAGGAAGACACAATCAACTGAAAGACAGCCTATTCATACGCAAGAGATTAGAATGCGAAGAAGAAAACAAAAATAATGTGAATGGTGCCATGTGTACCCTCATTTGGTCATCATCGTAGGGTGCATCAGGCGCTGTAATCCTCACAATCTCACACATGCACGAGGCAACTGCAACGTTCACATCGACGTCTGAATGTCTTAATAGATCTTCATGAATCAGCGCCTTCATTGAAGGTTTGAGTGCATGTAGCATCGATATTTCGTGATTGGTCACCTACAAATAGAAGATTTTTCCTGCTTGCTGAGGAGCACATACAAAAGAAACAAATCAGCTGGCTAAGTACTTAGCATAAATCTCTACAATTTAATAAAACTTGAACGAACCTGTTATTTGTTTATACCTAATTGACAGCTATGCCTAACAACCACAACTTTCCTACAACAACCACAACAACAACCATACTCAAATCCCACCGGAGCGAGGTATGGGGAAGGTGGGATGTAGACAGTCACACCCCTACTCGAGGGTAAATAGACTGCTTCAGAAAGACATCCGACAAGTGTGAGTGCAACAAAAAGACAAGTGCGAGTGCAACACCCACAACTTTACTGTGAAGTGATTATAGAAAACATTGCATAAAAAGTGTCACGCATTCAATCCCGTTTAAGAATTCCAAGGAGATATAACATGCCATACAACTAAACCTATTTATTTACTGCTATTAACAACCATACTAACCTTACAACCACACCATCACTTATACGACTCTTAACATGTTAAGAATAGTCATACCAAGCTACGGAAACTATTTATTTACAGCTATTAAGCCTTCCACCAAGTTTCTTTGAGTCTAAATATTCACCTCTAAACGCAAAATACTTTCTCCACTTAAAAACTACACGAAATGAGTGGTAGCTAATCAATTGCTAAATATTGTCACTGCACTCTTTGGTTCCTAAATTCACATCAAAGCAAACATTGTCATCTAAATGTACCACAAATACGTCAAAACGGGTGCAAAAATAACTAGCTAATCTAAACAACTTTCAAAAAGAAACTCTTAAATTCTTGACCCCCGCTGTTTGACAAACTTCTATAGTTGATAACTAGCTAATCCAAATGTACCACTCACCTACACTTTTTGACGAACTAGTTATTCAACTAGCATCCGACTACACTGCAATTACTTACCTCATTGTAGATAAATCTTTAGGGGGCGATTTAGATTCCGCAATTTAAACTTCGTATCCTTTTTATAAGCAGTTTGAACATTTCCACATCTTAGGGGGTGTTTGTGTTAGCTTATTTACTCAGCTTGTGTAGATTTTTAAACGCTTATAAGCCCACTTTTTTTTTACTTATGAGGTTATCAAATTGAGGTTATGACTTCCATAAGCTAAAATTTATTTCGGGTAACCATGGTTTCCAACCTTTTGGCCAACTAGTCAATGGGGTTTGATCCCACCACCACACAAGCTCAACCAGGGTAAAGCCCTTCCTTTATTGGGTTTGGGAAGGTTGGTGTGGCCACTTTTAGAGTTGTTTGATAAGCTCATAAGTCGAAAAAATGGGCTTATGAACTTTCCAAATTTACATAAGCTATTAAGCCCGGTAAATAAAAACCCCGTTAAGAAACACGTTTTGACTGACTTTAATATATGAATTTCTTTTATCCAAACACTCCAGAGTATCTCAATCATTTAGTGGGTTGGCCTAGTGGTAAAAAGTCTTGACTATCATCACTAAAATGTGAGAGGTCTTAAGTCCAATTACTAAACAACCCTGATGTGGCCACGCCAACAAGGGCAGAGCCAAAAAATTATGGTCAAGGGGGCAAACTTTGATAATTTTTAGAAACTACACTACAAATCGGTTCGTTAGGGGGGCAAATTACAAAATATAGCCATATATTTTTAAAAATGCACACTACAATTTTTTTAGCTAGGGGGCATGTGCCCACCCTACCCTCCTCCTGTCTCCGGTAGTGCACGCCAACTTTCCCAAAAAAGGTAGTGATCTCAAATCTCGTGGATCAGTCGACCAAAAGGTCGGAAACAATGGTCATACACTAGGCTTACAATTTACCAACAAAGGTGATTCAAGGCCGAATACAACATGCAACTAAATATCATACATTATTGTTTAAGCTTATATGTGGCCCTATAAGCTTATTTCATTTCATTGTATATTTTTTATAAGCCCCAAGTTTCTGGCTTATTTTGAGACTCATGAGCTTATATTAGTTTATCATATCATAACAAACGTATATAAGCCCGCAAGTCTCAAAATTAGGGGGTGTTTGTTTCGGCTTATGAAACATAAGCCCATTTGGGCTTATATTTCATAAGCCCTAATTTTTCGGCTTATTTTGAGACTCGTGGGCTTATATAAGTTTAGTATGATATGATAAACTTATATAAGCCCATGTCTCAAAATAAGCAAGAAAATTGGGGCTTATGAAATATAAGCCGAAAAACAAAAAAGCTCATAAGCCACTTATAAGCTTAAACAAAAAAGCTCATAAAAAAATTCAAGAAAAATAAAAAAAAAGCAAGTTGCCTTACATCGAGAAGAAGAAGCAGGTCATCGGTTAAAGGAGGTGGATTCGAGAGCTTATTTCCAACCTCGATAAGCTGGTGTTCAAGCTCAACATTGTCCTGTTGTATAAGCTCAACATCCATCTTTTTTGCACACTAGTCACACACATAAACAAAATCAGTTGAAACCCTAACAAATGTATATTAAAAACTACAGTAGAATTGAATGAGAAAAATTAGTTACCGAAAGGTGAAATTAGGGCTTGAAATACAAAGAGCTTTTTATCAAAATTCAAAATATATTTTTCTGCCCATGTTCAGTAAAGAAAAGGTGGTTTGTTTGGGGTATAATGGGGAATTTTATGTCATTTGTTTTTTAAATTCTTTTGGTAGATTATTAAAATTTTATGAATTGATAAAGTGTGAAGAATTAAATTATTAAAATGTCTAAAAATATTTGAGAAATTTTAATTTATTTGGAAACATTTTTTATAAAAAAAATTTGTTGTAAGGAACCTCCGTTCTTAAAGTGTGGTTAATCGGTCCGAGTTTGGTATTTCATGTTAATATGGGTCAGGTTCCAAGTCGAGTCAAAGGTATAAATTTTTATACCCGAGTCCTGACCCTATTTGATTCGGGTTAGTCTGAGTCCGGTTCCATTCCAGTTTAGGTAAACCCAATATGAGTAAAATGATAATAAAATTGTTTTTTTTTTTACTCGATGAATAAAAAAATTTAAAAAATATATATAGTCTAAAATAAAAAAGCTATTGGTAAATCGGGTCAACCTAACCCAAGATACCAAAAACTTCCAACATCGATACCCGACCTTATGTAGTATTAAGTTACTCAGGGTTGACGCCCGAATAAATTATTTTGACCTGAGTAACTAGACCCGAATATGGCTTAATTGGGTTAAGGGGTCGGTTCGATTTTTTGACAACTCTTTATCCGTCACACCTTAAAAAATTGCCAATAATAAACATAATGACGATTCAAAATATTAAAATTTTTTTTTGTAACCAAAATGCTAAGGTATTTTTAAATTTCGAAATTTTTAAATTCTCAAAATTGAAATATTCCAATAATTTGAATTTCGGAATTTCAAAAAATTACGAACTCAAACGCCACCTAAGTGGCGTTCGCTTAGTACATTTGAAATTCTAAAATTTTAAAATATTTGAGACAATTTTAATTTTTGAAGATTTAAATTTCATAATTTAAAATACCTTCCGCAAACATTGTTTGACAAAAATTCAGACTATGATTTAAACAAAATGGACCTTATTTTTATTATTGCAATCTTTTTGAATGACGAATAAAGGTGTCAAAAAACCTGACTCGACCCAGCCCTAAACCCGATTAAGCCTATTCAAGTCGGGTTACTCGGGTAAAAAAAATTATTTGGCTTATTTAGGTCAACTCAAGTAGCCTGAATACTAAATAGGATCGGGTATCGGGTTTAAATTTTTTTGCTAACTCAGGTTCGGGTCGACTCCATTAACCCGAATAAAGAATTTTTTTTTATTTTTTTAATATAAATTTTCTATTTAAACGAGTATAAAATATGCCATTTTATTACATTTTACACATATCTAGGTTAGCGCGAACCCGAATGAACCCGATCTGAGTTGTCACCTACCCAAATTGACCCGAACTTGAGCGATCTTAATTCAGATTGGGCCGGGTATGAAACTTTTAGCGTTGACCCGAATTGACCCACACCCGACTATTAATTCATATAGGGGCAGGTATGAAACTTTTAGCATTGACCCGAACCCCGACCCGGCTAACAAAAAACAAGAAAAATAAACAAAAAAAGGTATTTTTGTTTAATTTGGTCCTTTTATAACAAAATGTTTTCAAGTAAATTAAAGTTTCTCATTTTTTGAGGCAATCTAATTCTCCTTATTTTGGTAATTTATAAAATTTTAAATTTCTTCATTTGAGATACCAAACATAATATTAGAAGAATTTAAAATGCAAATGCCATTAAATTCCTCTAATATACCCCAACCAAACGCATCCTGAGGGTAAATTACACCCTGAAGCATGCTCCGTTCACCCATTTGGTCCCCGTGGGTTTTTTTTTTTTATTTTTTTTTTTGTTTTTTTTTTTTTTTTTTTTGTGTTTTTTTTTTTTGTTTTTTTTTTTTTTAATTTTTTGTAATATTTTTTTTTCTTTTTGTTTGTTTTAGACATCGGTGAAAATGGTCACAAAAGTGGTTATTTTGGTGCGCTCTTGGTCCAAACACTAGTTGTCGTTATTTTGTTCGTTAGTTAACTTTTCCTAGCTATTCCAACAACACCTAAACCAACACCACCACCCATTACCACAACACCTCCACCGACTCCATCACAGCCCTCTAAGAAGCCATCACCTTTAGCTACTACCATTAAGCCTCTTGAGCTTATTTTCTCAACACCACCCACTTTTCCTCATCCCTTCTTGGATGAACTAGAGGATCTACCACCAAGAACTTCCAATCCTCCTCCATTACCATCATTTGAATCAATCGAGCAAATCGCTCGTCAACCTCCTCCCATACCGGATATTATGGATGTTGAACCACCACCATACTTCCTTCCAGATCAAACCTTCCAACCAATAGACCAATCCTTATATATTAATTGTCCACCCCCACAACCAACACGCCACGAGAACATGTGCGATAGAAGTGGTTATTTTGGTGCGTTTTTAGTCCAAACACTAACTATCGTTATTTTGTTCGTTAGTTGACTTTTCCTCGCTCTTCCAACAACACCTAAGCCTAGACCACCACTCATTACCACAACAGGTCCATCGGCTCCATCACAACCCTCTAAGAAGCCATCACCTTTAGCCACTACCATTGAGCCTCTTAGGCTTATTTTTCAACACCACACACTTCTCCTTATCCCTTCTTGGATGAACTAGAGGATCTACCACCAAGAAGTTCCAATCCTCCTCCATTACCATCACTTGAATCAATCGAGCAAATCGCTCGTCAACCTTCTCCCATACCGGATATTATGGATGTTGAACCACCACTATACTTCCCTCCACATCAAACCTTCTAACCACTAGACCAATCCTTATGGATTAATTGTCCATCTCCACAACCAACACGCCGCGAATGCATGTGCGATCATTGCCAACACTCCCAAGTAGTTGCTTATGAAGTACGGAATGACATGTGTTTTCATTCTTAACCATATACTAGACCGCCTTAACACCCTCACCTACCAAAAATACCCCTAGATCTTTGGGGACGGGATGCAAGCATAATAAGATCTACTTACTTTTAGTATTGTTATTTTTTAGTTTCTATTATTTATTATTTAGAACTTTATTTTATAAGAACTAGCTATGTTTTTATTTTTACTTGTGATTGTATGTGGTTTACAACAACCACCTTTCATTAGTTTACTTTTATTACATAGCTTAAAGTTCTATATTTTGTGATGGTTTGTGCAACTTACTGTCATTTTTTGTGCTATTTCTAATTATTATGGTGTGTTGGATGATTTCCTAAACATATCCAATTCCCCCCCATTTATTATTTTGACACTAACTTTGTTTTGTAGTAATTGTTTGACCACCTCTAAAGATCTAAGGGGACATTTCTAGAATACTACCTATATTGGCACTAACCATTGTTTTGTAGCTTTAAAAGCTATTTTGATTTTTTGACGCCCTTATTAACGGAGAGCAACCATCAAGGGGGAGCATACACTTTAGTTAGTTTTTATTCGACGCTCTATTTGTTTTGACAAAAAAGAGGAGAAGGAAGTAAAAACTCAAATTTTAAACTTATAAATTTCTAATTTCTTATGTTTTGTTATCAACAAAAAGGGAGAGATTGTTAAAACAAATAAGCCGTAAAAACGTTTATTTATACTTTACGATCTTTTTATATTTTGTCGGTAACAAACGTAAAATCATATTAATTAAAAGTCTTATAAGTTTTAAACAACACATGACTTGTTGTCTATAAGCTATTTAAACGCATTTGTGTCTTTTGATCATTTGTGTCAAATACATTTCTAATATGTTACTTATAAATCATCTTTACAAGTGTCTGCACGTTTATAGAAATAACTTGTACACTCTTCTTTTTATAAGAAAAACAAGTTTACTTCCATTTTTGGCAAAATTACACAAGTATTATATTTTGTAAAAATTATTTTTACAAAACAAATTTTTACCTCATCCATGAAATCACACATAAGTTGACTTTTGGAGACCTTACCAAATCTAGATATAATCTGTGAAATATGCATTGGATTGTGTAAGATATTGTGTCAAAAAATCTTTTTAAATCCGTATTGTCAATCCTGACCAGCGGATCCTTTGGATTACACTGGCCGGATCCCTTCCAAAGGGATCCGCTAGAACCGCGGGTTCAAACCTTATTTTGCCTATAAATAGCATGCCAAAATTCACCAATGACTCACACATTTCTCATACATTCATACTTACATCACTCTCATATCATTCTAGCATTAGTTCATTGATAATTTCATTGTTTTACATATTTGTTTAGTGATTTACTAACCTCTTTGTCACTTTCACTTCACCATTGATACAAGAAAAATAGATAAGAAGATGATAAGAAGAATTTTAGAGAGAAGTTAGAGAGAGAAATAAATAGAGAAAAATAGAATGGTTGATTACATAAATGAAATCTTACAAATGAACCAACACCCTCTACGGGCCGGGCTCGGGTTTACTTGGGCTTTCGCCCGATACACGCGACCGATTAGATTACAAATAGGAGCCTGTTTACCCGTCTAGCCTATTACAACGTATAATTAATTAATGACCGAGACCTAATATAATTAATGAACGAACTTCCTTGTTTGACTCAATATTTTGTGGCTAACAAGTTAGAAACTGAGTTGTGGAATCACGCCATGGTCGGGGCTGGCCATGCTGCGTATACTGATAGGTTTCATGAGTTGGATAGTTAGTTCCTCACTTAGTAACCCCTGAAGGTAAGAGGATTGAAAGGTATGTGTATGGCCTTGCTTCGCAAATTCAGGGAATGGTGGCAGCAACGGAGCCAAAGACTATCCAAAAGGCCATGCAGATAGCTGGCACATTGATTGATGAAGCCCTTAGGAATGGATCCACCAAAAAGAACCCTGAGAAGAGAGGAAATGGGGGAGAACCTAGCAAGGATAGATATGTGAGAGATGACAACAAAAGGATTAAGACTGGAAATGTTTTTGCTTAAACCGCAAACCCTGTTAAGAGAGAGTACACGGGTATGGCACCTAAGTGTACCACCTTCAACTATCACCATTCACCTGAGACACCTTGTCGCTCTTGTTTCAACTGTAATCGCCTAGGTCATTTTGCTAAGGATTGTAGAGTGGCGCCTAGGAATGTGAACCCCGTCAATGCTAGGAACCCAGTTGCTAGGACTTATTATGAGTATGGTAGTACCGATCATATCATGTCAGAATGTGCTAGGTTGATTCAGGCCCAGAGGCCCAGGGTAAACCATCAGAACCAAGTCGTGGCTGTTAATGGGGGTCAGGGTCGCGGGAACCAAGGGAATCAGGCAAGAGGTAGGGCATTCATGTTGGGAGCAGAAGAGGCTCGCCAGGACCCAAACATCATGACGGGTACATTTACTCTGAACGATCATTATGCCACTACCTTATTTGACTCTGGTGCCGACTATAGCTTTGTTTCCACTACCTTTATACCTCTGTTAGACATAGAGCCCAGTAATTTAGGCTTCAGTTATGAGATTGAGATAGCTAGCGGACAGCTAATAGAGATTGATAAAGTCATTAGGGGGTGCAAA